>JANAVB010019455.1:0-69322 GCA_029216955.1 Iris pallida
CAAGTTGTGACATAACTATTATAAATAGTTTAATTATTTATATTTAATATTATTTGACATTAGGAGACCGGTTATACCATTTTAGCCCGGACCGGATCCGAACTGAGCCCAAGCCCATATAGGCATCCAGTGTACACAAAGATTCCATGTAGAATATTTTTAGGTAGATACAATACCGATTATAGGATATTGTAATTTATTATTCCTCCCACGCCTTTCTTTTGAATATGGGACAAAGATCAGGAAAAGACGGACCGGACCCATTCGGTGACTTTCGCGGTCGCCCTCACTGAACCGACTTGGATCTGAACTACGATTCCTCTCAAGTCTTACCGAAACTGGATTGCCTTTTCGTGGCATATGGCGCTTATTACTTGACTTTTTCCCCTTCTTCCCTTTTTTCCTTTATTGCTTCTCGAAATATTATTATTATTATTATTGTCTTATTATTAATACTATTTAGATTATTATTATAATATTCTTTTATTATTAATTGTAGAAGCATGGAATTTCACGATCAGAAATCCTATGCGCCTAACACTACATGCGCCAGGAAGTTCAGACAAAAGTACTTGCACACAGCAAAACAAGAATAGAGACATTAAAAGTAGATTTTTATTTCATATAAAAGTCTATTACATGTCTTAAAAAGGGCTGTACAAAGGAGAACTTCTACAAAAAAGAAAAGACCCTAAGTCTACAGCCAGGCGCAGCATCATCATGCGCTCTCGAACAGGCGCATCTCACCATGCGCTCTCAAGCGCATCTCACCATGCGCTCCCAGCCGGGCGCATCCCTTCAGCAGCTCAGTTATGTGCATCCTCAGTTATGTGCATCCCTTCAGCAGCTCAGTTATGTGCCACCCTTCCAGCCAGGCTCACCGCCGTCTAAATGCTTCGACTAATGAAGCATTTATTGAGCAGAACGAGGGTGGCAATCAACCCTCTAGCTGGAGGAAGAGCTCCCCAAACCGAGGAAGAGAAGGATCTGCAGCTCTTCCCACATGACGGAGACGAGGCTCGTCCATCCCGATCTTTGGATGCAACAGGCACCTTCTGCCTGCCTCAGAAGCCCTCGACTCCGACTTTTGGATGTAACAGTCACCTTCAAGTGCATCAATAAAGACATTGCGTCGCATCTTCACCCTCGGGAACATCTCGTTAACAGAATGTGCTCGAGTAAACAAGTTCACTTCTGGAAGACGTGAGAGAACGAGAAGCAAACTCTCTCCATGCCACTATTTATAGGCCGGGCAAATCAAACCCATGTACCAAGTGGATGGCTCTCCGAATCCCGTGCAATGAATTTACATTAAATGGATGAACCTGACGTTTCGAATTCAGCCAAGTCAAAAACGGCTATTTAAAGTACTTGAAGAACGTAACAGTCGCACCAAAAGACGTGTCAAACGGAGTGAATGCGTCGGCCAGATCGCCCATCACACAGACGCACCCCTCAGCACCAAGCGCTTCACAAGCATGCGGCCCCATGCGCCTAGTGGGACGCCGATCAATGTGCCCACTCCAACAGTCCATCACCTGTCAAAGAACATTAAATGCTGAAGTCTGACAGAGTAGGCAGCACGTTCCCCGAAGACTGCAGTTGACAGCTTTTTTAGAAAACGAAGTGTCGCCAACGTCAGCATCATCATTACTTTCCTCCGGCGGTTACAAGCCACGTGGCCGCCCAACTACTTGCATGCGCCTCCGCGGCCATGCGCCCGAAGCTCTACATGAGCCTCAAAAGCCATGCGTCCCAGACTTCTCTCTGATCCTAAAAGACAGAAGAAAAGTCACTATTGAAGCTTTGTATGCGCCTCAAAAGCCATGCGTCCCAGACTTCTCTCCGATCCCAAAAGACAGAAGTAAAGTCACTACTGAAGCTTCGCATGCGCCTCAAAAGCCATGTGTCTTGAATGGTTCGCGACTCCCAAAGGTTACGAGCCAAAGTCTCCTCATGCGCCCAATCCCAGGCGCATCTTACCAGATCATTCCCCACTAAATCCGAGATCTCCGAGCCATGGGCCGATGACACGTGTCCTTTGACTCGATTCACCCAAGATCTCAACAACAGAAAAATCCCCTTCTCTGCTACGTGCCGGCCCACAACAGCAGTATGAAGGATTCAACCCCTCAATCAGGGCGCATCGTCCATGCGCCTCCATCAGCAATCACCATGTAGCGTCCCCGCGTCCAGGCGCATCCTACATATGCGCGCATGAGCCGCCAGCCTACAGACTATATAAATAGAGGGATCATTTCCTTCTTCCACACCTACATACACACAGAGACGAACATTCGTAGATAGACAGAGACATCGCACAACCAGAGAGGCAGATATAGACACTCAACGTCTTCCTCCTCTCAGCAAGCTCCGGCACCCAGAGCAATCCAAACCTTCAGAGAACCGATAACCGTCGTCAGATCGTCAACGGAGTCAACGTATTACCACTCGCTCCATCGGCACAAGGGACCCAGATAAACAAAAGTGTACTCCTAGGACTACGTCTAAGTCCTATATTGTAACACTGTTCTGTTTGTATTGAAATTTGCAATCAAAAGATTTTAATGGCAAACAAGCTGGCGACTCTGCTGGGGACCTCTTTCTCCTCCACCGAGAAAGCTGTGTCGCAATCCGATGATGTGAAGGTGGGCTCCTCCCACAAGACACTGGTTGTACGCCTCAATCAACAGGCGTATGAGGAGTTCATCTCTGAAGGCAGTGCGAGTCCTTCGAAGCGGCTGCCATAGCCGAAGAAGACCCACCGAGTCTGGGTGCGCAAGGTCGACGCCTCTGGCAGCACCACCGAAGGGGATGCACTGATCCAGCCTTCCCTACCTGCTGACGTCCTCAGCAACCAAGATGCGCCTACCGGTGCAGCGCATCTCTCGGGGAAACGTGCGGCTGACCACATTCCCCAGCCATCTCCCTCTCAGACGAGAAAAATGCGTCGACGGAGCAGGGGCGCAGCCAATGCCCCGCGCGTCACCTCCGATGCGCCACAGAAGGTCTTTGTCTTTGACAGACTCACTCGCTGTAGTGGCGAGAAGAATTTGGATTCTGAGTACTACGTGCCCCAGCGGCCTGGTATAAAAAAGTCCAAGGCAGCACGGGCCATGCGTCCCAAACGTGCTATGCCAGCAGCAAGCCAGAAGCATGCGCTCACAATCATGCGCGCTGCTGATGGTAAGCTGTATAAGGTCGACTCAGGTGCTTATGCGCCAGAAACGAGCCAACCTTCAAATTCCTAATCTCACTTGGGCGCATCTGTTGCGTTCGCAACCAAGTCGAGTAAGGCAAACCCAGTGGTCTTGAACCCACGTGCCCCCTCGGGTTGTGCATCTGAGGTTTGTTCAAGTCACTTTAAAGGTTGTTCCCCCACTACTGATCTGAGCACCTGTTTGGTGTTGGACCAGGGGGTACAGCATTCACCTGACCACCCCGGTGCTTGGCCTTGCCATGCGCCTGAAGGGGATGCGAAGGTAGCACTCTCCTCCAACAATTTGCGTAACGTGATCACTCACAAGCCCCGATCAGGAGAGTCGACTGTCAAGTACGATATGCCTTTCACAGGGCACACTTGTGCTGTGGTCACCATTAACTGCTGTTGCAAGTCAGCAGTCCCACCAAGACAGTCGGTGTTCCAGCAGCTGCAGTCATCGACACCCCTCCGACGTCATCTCGGAAAGAAAGTGTCAACAATAGAGGAGCCAGAACTAGAGGTTGCTTCATGCAATGTAATCTCCAACTCCTCCTCGGTCCGAAAGACGACTGACATTTCCTCATACAAGAGCCAGCCGAGGAAATCCAAAACAACTGTCTCGTCCTCCGGAGTGTTCGAAGGCACTCGGAGGAGGAAGAAGCTCTTGGAGGAAGCTGGGGGTAGTCAAGCCCTTGTTGATCCTTCTTCCGAAGACGAGGGTGTCCTCCAAAGCACAGCTGGGGTGGATCTTCATCCTCAGGGCGAAGTCATCCTCCCTGACATAGCTGGGGGTCGTCTAGCCCCTGTGGACCTGCATCTCGAAGATGAAGAAGTCCTTCAGGACATGACTGGGGGTAGTCAGGCCCTTACGGATACTTCTCCCGAAGACGAAGGCGTCCTCCAAAACTTAGCTGGGGGTAACTTAGCCCCTGCGGATCCGAGTCTCGAAGACGAAGAAGCCCTCAGGAACATAGCTGGGGGTAGCCAAGACGAAGCTCTGGGGACAACAACTCCTCTACATGAGAGTGAGGCCGAAAGCGAAGCCTCAACCGAGCCATCCGATTCCAGCCGTGTCATGACAGTCTACATGACTGGGGGTGACGTCGATTCGGATGCGCCACCAGCGGACCTCGTCCAGCGCATGGATACCGTGGAGGGAGGACTCAAAACCCTCTCTGCCTCTATGCAAACACTGACTCAAGCAGTGTTTGAGATACGATCAGCTTTGGCCAGGACACCTTCTACCGGTCCCGACCCAGGGGCCAATGGAGAGTCAAGTGTACCCCCTCAACGGGTATCCTTGGATACGGATCGTCGCAAAGCCCCCCGGACGTCGGAGCCCTCAAATACTCAACTCCAGGTGGTACCACCTTCCTCGACTCCCAGCTCCATGGAAGACATGGTCGAGATGATCAGGGACCTGCGCGAGCACTTTGAGTCCAAGACGAGACAAGAGGAACGCCAAAAGATGGGCATCCCCCAACCTTATCCCCTCGAATGGAATAAAGTGGTTTATCCTCCCAAATATAAACCATAAACACTGACGCCATACGACGGGAAAGATTCTTCGCGTCGCTATCTAATGTATTTCCAGTCTCAGACGGGACATCTCCCGAAAGAGGATGCGCTACTCGCCAGCATATTTGTCGGCGTACTGAAAGGAGTGGCGTACGACTGGTACTTCAGCCTCTCCGACAATTCCATATCATCCTTCGACGATTTGACGCGTCTTTTCCTCGACCGTTTCTACGACGGCGGGAAGGACATGACAATGGCGTCCCTCATAGAGATACGCCAGAAGGAGAAGGAAATAGTTCGGGTATTCATCGAACGCTTCCGACAGGCCTGCTTCAGACTGCCCCCGAGCATGCCAGAACATGCACTCCTCTCCTCCTGCAGCATGAACATGCTGCCTACAGTCAAACTCTGGCTCAACTCTACTCCTCCTCCCGACTGGAGTTCCCTGATCATCGAAGCCGAGGCCGCAGAAAGAAGGCGGCCAATGCTCGTCTTCTGGGAGTCAGTTTTCCCGCCTTTGAAGACAAGGGGAAGCGGCCTGCAGCCAACAACCCCGGACAAGAGACGAAGGAGAAACAGGCATTGACTGTCAATGCCTCAAAAGGTGCATCAGCACCTACTCAGAAGCCTCCACTTGCACCAAGACCAAAGGAGGTTTATTCTTTCAACGATGAAGATACCCTGCAACTCTTTGAGATACTAAAGCAGGGTGACAAGATCAAGTTGCCGGACCTGAAGCGTCCGGACGAGGTTGGAAAAGTAGACAATCCGAGGTACTGTCACTACCATCGGTTTGTCGGACATCCAACCAAGGACTGCTACGTCCTCAAAAACTACATCCAGCGCATGATCAATGCGGATGTTATCTCCGTCGACTACGAGGAGAAGACGGTTTCGGCCAACGTGGTGTCGCTCCAGTTCGGCACCTTGCCATAAACTACAATACAAGATGGCATCGTCCCCATCCCTAAGGCGACAATGGAGGTGGTTAACTTACCACCTACTCGTGACAACGTGAGTGGACTCATCCCACTCACCACATCTCGGGAGAGATCTTATGGGTTCACCCTGATCTCCTCTCCGAGGTTACTCAACCGGAGGTACGCTCTGCCTCCAAAACCAAAGGCAGGAAGATCAAGTCTTGCCGCATGGTCTCTTCCTCCACAGAAGAGGCTCTTCCTGTACAAACACGTTCACAACAGAACGCCCAACCCGACGAAGCTGCCATCGAGGTGGTGTCTCCTTGCACCGTCCCTACTACCGAGGAAGGGGGTCCGTCCAAGCCTCCAGCAGCTAATAAGCAGAAGCATGTAGAGGCTCGTTTCGACAGGCCTCTGCGAAAGAAGAATGCTTCAGGGCTAGCCAAGCCCCACAACTTCGACATACTGGCACAACTTGCCGATACTCCTACCCGCCTTTCTCTGTTTGAGCTCCTTCGTCTTTCCAAGGACACTCGCGAAGCTCTCTGTGAAGTCCTGAAGGATGCTGAGTCCTTCATCAGTCAGGTCAAGCAGCCTGAAGATCTTCCAACTGTATGTGCGCACTGTCATTGTGCGGATGAGGTTATCCCCAATATAACCTTCACCCAACAAGACATGCTGCTCAAGCACAACCGACACAACAGGCCGCTGTATTATACAGGGTATATCGGTTCTGTGAAGGTGAAGCGGATTCAGATCGATCCGGGGTCTTCTCTCAGTATCATCCTGAAGACGCTGCTCTCAACACTGGGGATCCCAATGTACCGACTGGCGCCATCCAACACAATAATCAGTGGCTTCAACGCTAGCAAGAGCGAGCCACTGGGCAAGATACGTCTAAAGTGTCATATCGGTAACCTCAGGACTGAGGTGACTTGTTACATCGTGGACGCCGACGTCAACTACAACCTCCTGTTGGGTCGTCCATGGCCGTATGAGTATATGGTGGTGCCATCCACACTCCACCAATGTGTGAAGTACGTGTCCACCAACGACGTCATCCGGATGGAGTTCGCGAACATTGACCCTTTTAAAGGGGTTGAAGCCTACTTCACGGATTCCAACTTGTACAAATCACCTGACGAGGAGGAAGCCAATGATGCTGACGACGAGGCAGAAACGGCAGCAGAGTCGGACATGGAGCCTGAGATGACTCCCAGCGCTCCTTTGAAGATCCGACTCAAAGGCAAACCGCCTCAGAAGTTGCCTCCCATGAACATCAAGCTATCCGGGAAAGCACCAACTGCTCCTGAAGCTCCCTTGAAGATACGACTCAAGGGAAAGCCGCCTCAAACATCGACTCCCCTCGTGGCAAAACTACAGGGGAAGGCACCCATCACCGAAGGCGCGGTTGAGGCACCTCTGAAGGTGCGTCTTAAGGGCAAGCCGCCGCAATCCAAGCTGCCAGAGAAGGCCCACATAGCCCTCTCAGACCCCGAAATCAAAGCTGTAGTGGACTCTCCCGATCCAATCCCAGTACTCACAGATGAAGAGCTAGGGGAATATATCTCTACTGATGTAGACGTACCCTCTCTGGACAATATAATCCCGCGGGATAAAATCTCGTATTTTATTAATAGTAGAGTGTCTTTTAATTATTCTAGTCTTCCACATTGGAATGCCATGTATACATTAGATAACGCTCTACGATCGTTGCAAACACAAATAACGACCGTCAATCATCTAAATCGAGTAGTCCCATTCCAATGGGTCTGTTCTGTAGTCCCACCGCGGAGTCGAGACGAAGAATTCGTCATTTTTGGCAAAGTTGAGCGTCAACAAGACCTCCCGCCACTCGAGCCAGAACTAGATATCGGCAGAATATAAGTCTATCGGTACACGGACAAGGCAAAGTACCTCATCCAAAAGATGGGTTACGATCTAAAAAGTAACAAAGGCCTGAACTACGGTAAGGGTCGACGTCTTCCTCTTCGGCTTCCAACACCTAAAGGAAAGCCGCAGGACTACTACAATCGGACTCGACGGAGGATAGGCTATGTCATGCCACCGTCAACTCCAGAGAGTTTGGAGGCAGAAGAAGCAGAACATTCTCATTCGTCTGAAGCATCAACTTGGGATTCCGATACCAGTATCGGCTCAGTCTTCAAGAGAGTGCTGTCAGCCAACATGACATCCGCTCAACCTCAAGAAGATAAAGACGAAGATCAAGCACCGGAATTCTTCGAAGAAGAACCCTGGGCGTAACGCTTAGGAGAACAATGGGAGTCTCATTTTGAGCTACGTGAACCCCCTACCGAAGACGAAGTCGAGCAGATCGACCTTGGGGATGGATCTTCTTCCAAACCCATCTTCATCAGCAAAAGCCTAAAAGGAGAAGACCGAGAGTCTTTAATCCAACTGGCTAAAGAATATATTGATGTCTTTGCCTGGAGCTACGAAGACATGTCGGGACTTGATCCTCAGATCGTGATGCATAGGCTCAACATCTTGCCCGATGCCAAGCCTATCAAACAACAACAGCGACGCTTTCGTCCGGACATCATGAACGCTATCGATCATGAGGTGGACAAACTCTTGACCAGCGGCTTCATCCGTGAAGAACAACACCCGAATTGGGTGGCCAACGTTGTCCCTGTCACCAAGAAGAATAGGAAGATTCGAGTCTGCATCGACTTCAGGGATCTTAACTCCGCCTGCCCGAAGGACGAATTCCCGCTTCCCATCACCGACATGATGATCGACAACACATGTGGCTTCGAACGCATGTCCTTCATGGACGGATATTCGGGCTACAACCGGATCAAAATATTCCCCGATGACGCAAAACATACGTCATTTAGGACTCCAAAGGGCATTTTCTGCTACACAGTGATGCCCTTCGACTTGAAGAACGCCGGTGCCACATACCAACGAGCTATGAGCACCATTTTCCGTCAGCATCTTTGCAAAACAGTCGAATGCTATGTTAATGACATCGCAGTCAAGAGCCGTCTCAAAGGAGATCACCTACAAGACCTAAAGACAGTCTTCGATCTTATGCGGGCGCACCAACTCAAGATGAACCCCGCTAAATCCTTCATAGGGGTTTCCAGCGAAAAGTTCTTGGGCTTCATTATCACGGCGAAAGGCATTCATGTCGATCCCGAGAAGACCAAAGCCATCCTCGACATGGGCCCTCCGAAGAACCTCCGAGAACTTCGAAGCCTGCAGGGGCGTCTGGCATACATCCGGAGGTTCATAGCAAACCTTTCCGAAAAATGTCGACCTTTCACTCAGCTTATGAAGAAGGGAGTCTCTTACGTCTGGGCAGAGGAATGCCAAAAAGCTTTCGACGACATCAAAGCTTACCTGACGAGTCCGCCAGTCCTAGTGGCGCCCGTCGCCGGCAAACCATTCCTCCTTTACGTCTGTGCCATGGATCATTCCCTCGGCGCTTTGCTGGCTCAGAACAGCGATACAGGCTACGAGCAAGCTATCTACTACCTCAGTAGAACACTGATCGGGACCGAATACCGGTACAATCCCGTTGAAAAGGAGTGCTTGGCGTTGGTATTTGCCATCCAGAAGACTCGCCATTATGTCTCAGGCCAGACGATTCATGTTATCTCCCGAGTCAATCCACTCAGAGTTCTCATGACGAAGCCAGGGTCATTAAACTCCCGGCTAGCTATATGGGCGATCCTGCTAACACCATACAACATGGTGTTCGTTCCACAAAAAGCCGTCAAGGGTCAGGCTCTGGCCGACTTTTTAGCTGCACACCCCATCCCGGAATCCTCCAGACTCTATGAAGACATCCCGGATGAGGTCCAAGAATCTAACGTCGCCGAAGAAAGCTCCGTCTGGCGGATATTTTTCGATGGCGCTTCAAGAACAAGCCCCAAAGGCCAAATTATCGCAGGAGTGGGGGTAGTCTTGGTCTCTCCCGATCAGCTGGTCATCCAGCGCGTCTACTCCCTTTCGAAGCCGTGCTCCAACAATGTTGTCGAGTATAATACGCTCATCATGGGACTCTAGCTGGCGCAACAGCTGGGGGTGGATCATCTGGAAGCCTACGGCGACTCAAAACTCATCATAAACCAGATCAGAGGGCTATACGAGGTTCGCCATAAAGACCTGATCTCTTACCATAGAGTTGCGTTGAACATCATTTCAACCTTCGCCGAGTTCTTCATCGAACACGTACCTCGTTTACAAAATCTGGAGGCTGACGCTCTGGCTGGCCTCGCAGCCTCGTTAGCAGTACCCCTCGGGACTCAACACTACGTCACGGTAGTTGGTCGAGACTTGGTCTGTCCTAAAAATAACCTGTGCTCACAAGTGACCCATGCCATGTCAACAAGTGTTGGTGTTAATGTCCGAGACTGGAGATTCCCGTTCATCGACTTCGCTGTCTACGGAATTCTCCCAGAAGACCCGAAAGAAGCCGTCTCAGTCAGGAGGCGCTCCCTTCGATTCTACTACGATACAGCTACTAAAATGCTGTATCGACGCTCCTACGATGGACTTCTCCTGCGATGTCTGTCCAACGAAGAAGCAGCCAAAGCCCTTCGAGAAGCTCATGATGGGACCTGCGGAGCCCATCAACCTGGCCCTAAGTTGCAGGATCAACTGCGACGCATGGGCTACTACTGGCCAACCATGGCCGCTGATACTGTTGACTATGCTAAGAAGTGCCATACGTGTCAGCTTCACGCAGACTTCATCTATACACCGTCAGAACCACTACATCCTACAGTCGCCTCTTGGCCTTTCGAAGCTTGGGGCATGGACATTGTAGGACCGATCACCCCTCCTTCATCGAGAGGATACCGCTTCATCCTAGCCATCACCAACTACTTCTCCAAATGGGCAGAAGCAGTCCCACTGGCGAAAGTGAAGAGCTCTAGGGTGATCAGCTTCATCAAGCACCATGTCATCTACCGTTTTGGGGTACCTTGGAGGATTATCCACGATAACGGTCCTCAGTTCATCATCCATGTTTTTAGCAGATTCTGTGACAAGAATTGCATCCAAAATATGGCCTTAACCGCCTACAATCTGGCAGCAAACGGATTGGCCGAGGCGTTCAACAAGACTATCGTCAGGCTACTCAAAAAGGTCGTGTCATCCAACAAACGCGACTGGGACAAAAAGCTTGGCGAATGCCTTTGGGCCTACCGTACAATGGTACAGACCCCGACGGGCAACACACCATTCTTCCTGGTCTACGGGAGCGAAGCGGTACTATCTCTCGAGATCCAGATACCCTCACTCCGTGTAGCAATCACAAACCAACTCACAGATGAGGACAATCAACGTCGTCGTCTGCGGGAACTGGAGGCACTTGATGAAAAGCGTCTCCTAGCTCAACAACGTATTGAACTCTACCAAGCCCGTATATCACAGGCTTTCAACAATAAGGTCAAGCAAAGGACTTTCCAAGAAGGCGACCTGGTTCTGACAGTCAGGAGGCCGATGGTGTTGACTCATAAGACACCAGGAAAGTTTGAGCCCAAGTGGGAAGGACCTTTCATCATAGAGACGGTATACTCAAACGGTGCTTACCGCCTCGCTAAACCCAATGGAGACTTGTTCATGATGTCCATCAACGGCAAGTTCCTAAAGAAGTACTACTCTTGACATCTTTCAGACGTGTACTTCCACAAAATCAGATGCTTCCGGAACCCAGCTGTTCCGGGGCATCCTCCAGTAGAAGAATAACCACATCCACATCACCTCTGAGTTGTCCCCCTACGCCCTACAAAGCAGAATCTTACACTCCGTAAGACTATGCTACCCATCATGTTTACCACGTCCACATTACCTCTGAGTAAACATCTCGTACAGACAACCCATGCGTTGTCGTACATTGATTGCAGAACTTTCACGTCCACATTACCTCTGAGTAGTTTCGCATATCTCCCAGAGTCATTCCTACCACGTCCATAACACCTCTAAGTAGGAAGATTCCATCATTTGAATCCCATATTTGCCACGTCCACATCACCTCTGAGCAAACATGTTGGTTCTCTCTCAAACTTATTATCTGTACCTAAAAACCAAGGTGCACAAAAGATAATAGGTCCACACAAATCATCAAGTTCATGACAACAAAAATGAACACATCACAAAAATTTTGTATTTCTTTATTCTAAAGAGTAAAGGATTACACCCGCCCCAGCAAGAGTTGCAAAAATACAAAAAGAAGAGACTACAATCCCTAAACATCCCCAGGGTTAGCTGAAATCTCTTCAATCCGACGCCTCAAGTCTGTCGCTCGAGTCTCCACAGTCGCCAGGACCCGATGTTCAGCTTCTTGACGCATCGCCTCTATGGCCTCTGGAGAAGTGTCATCCTCATGCTTCTCATCCAGCTGTTGCCGCTGCTGAGCCAGAGTAAGAGCCCGGTGGGTGAAAGCTGCTTCCTCCTTCTTGAATGCTACATGTTCAGCCTGGGTACGCTCAGCATCCAATAGGAGTTGGGCCCGCTGGTCCTCAAGGTGGCGAATCTGGGCATCAACCTCCGCGATGCTAGCGTCCAACGCAGTTCGCAACTCCACCTTCTCCTGTGTAGACTGAGACAACTGCTCCACTGCAGCTTCAATCTCAGCCACTTCACGCTCCCAGACACCCACGGTGGCCTGATGAGAGGACTCAATTTCAGCAATCAGCTTCTCCTTTTCTGTGTCGATCAGGGCAGAAAGATCATTCCGCTGGATATGCTGAAACTCGGAAAGCAATTGATCCAGCTCAGTCACCGAGGCCTCCAGAATCTCGGCCATATGATCATGGCCCTGGTGGAGACGTATCAGGTTGATGTGTGGAAGCGCCATGGATTTTGCCATCGCGAAACTCCCATTGGTGTTCATCACTGTCGACACACCCTTCTGCAGCATCTTGTACACTGCCTCAACGATGAATTTAACATACTCATCCACATCCGCCAATACTTGTAGTGTCATGGCAGGAGTTGGAGGAGTTATCCTGGATGGCGGAACTGAAGAAGACCCGTCTATCTCATTCTGCGAGGTTTTGAACATCGACCTCAGCAGACTCTCCCGTACCAGGAGCTTGAATTTCGCCACCAGCGCCAGATGCCAAGAGTACAGAAGGAGTTGGGTGGGGCGCCGATATCGTCCCCCAAGTCGAAGAAGCAACAGAGGGCTCTTGCATCAGCAAGCCCTTGCCCTTTCCCGGCTCAAAGGGACTATCAGCATCCGGAGTTGCCTCCTCCACCACCGAAGCGCGATCTATAACCAGCGCGGAGCCTTCCTTTGGCACGCTAACCGGATCAGCTCTCGTTTCCTGGCGGGGTACGTCTTCTGGGGTCGGGTTCGGCAGACGAGTCTCCTCCTCATCATCGAATCCCTCCACGGGGACCAAATCTGTCGCCACCTCCCGGCCGGCAGCCACCTCAGCTTCCATTGCTGAGCCTGGGGTAGGGCTCGGCAATGCTACAGCCAACCTCCCTGCATCATGACAAGAAGGGGAATCAACCCTCTCCTCTGTTGCAATCACGTCTGTTGCCCCCGCAACAGACTCACGCATCTCTGGAGGAACGTCTTCCGAAGACGACGAACTCTACCCCACTTCATTATCAGAAAGCCCTGTATCCACAGGACCCTCAACGTCCAAGACCCCCATGGCGGCTTGCACCATCCCGGAAGTTGCTGCAACCTCAGCATCTCTTCCGACAAAGTCCGAAGATACTAAAATCTCCGCAGGAATAACATCTTCAGGATTCTCCTCCATTGGAGACATTACCATCGGAGGAATTCGCTAATCAGAGGAGCTTGCCACCTCCTTCGGTTTACTGACACCCGGTTTCGAAATACATGTTTTCTTCTTCAACGATCCCGACAAGAAGAAAAGCACAAGTCACCAAAATGACATGATGAGCCAGATTACGGAGGACTCTTTACCTCAGTAGGGACTGATTCTAGTGACGCAGCCCTTGGAGTCGTCACTTGTATGGACGAACCGGCCTCTGCGTCAGCCCGTCTCTTTCCAACAGGGGGATCTCTCACTGATGCTACAGCAGCAGCCCGATATCCCGCCAATTCTGGTGGACGATATGACCGAGCCGCCACCAACATATTTGAAGTAGCCTCTAGCTGAGTTCCAATGATGAAACTGGTCTCCCTATCATAGCCAGGAGACACAGTATTCATGGTGCAATACAGTTTAACGGCTGAATACAGGATTTGTGGCCGAGGGTTGCGAACTGGCGTAGTAAAATGAACACCAGTGCACCCGGCATTGTAATATTGCCAGCCCCGGGCTCCGTCCAGCAAACTCCCGGCAAACCCCAAACTGTTACTGGGGTTCCGTAACATTAATTGGGTGTAGCCGAACTGGCGAGCAAACCGGCTTGGCAGATATGTCTCCAGATAACACCTATTCTGGTTGCGGTAGACCAAGTGGGAAGGCCGAATACTTTGCAACCAACGAAAACCCCATTTTGATAGAGTAATCGCATCTTCACCAAAGTCGTCTAAATTTTTGTCGGCCTCAAAATCTTTGAAGATGGGACCAACCTTGACAATCTCCCACCCCTGAAGATAGGACAAAACTCTCCTGCAGACGGGGACACCAGTGTGCAACCACTTCCTTTTGTAGAAGCGGCAGATAAAGGCGTCACCTTCAACGTGATCCTCCTCCGAGCCTGGACTCATCACGTTCGGGTGATGAAGAATCAACTATCCCATCAGATAATGGAATGGTAGTTCGGCCCGGGGAAAGTTGTCGTTTCTACCTCTCTCATGGATCACGTCCTCAGCAAAGGTCCTCAAGCCCCGCAACAGGTTACACACCATCGCGGGGAGAAGAGCCAAAGGACGACCAAAGGCCAATTTTACTGCTGGCAAAATGAGGTTCCGATGTACCCACTCCACGGAACCCGATCCGCCCGCGAACACACAATCCCGGAGCCATATTATCAAATAAGCAGCCAATACTGCCTTAGATGACATCCGGTGGGCACAATGCCAGAAGCAGCTATACGCATTTTTGCCACTCTTATTTGAACGAGGGGCCCTCTCATCCAACCGGCTCATTTCAGAGGTCAACTCTGCGGGTTTCAGCCCTTGCGGAGTCATAAACCGGATCTTCGAGGAATCCGCCAAATCCTGCTTAAAGACGTAATCCCTCCAAGCAGTTACATGAGGTTGAGACTTGTCTTTCTCCCTCCGTTGCATCAGATAATGATGGCTCGCTACCTCTTTGAAAACAGCCATCATCTCCGGGTCCTTCTTTTCCAAGACAAGGATCTCTTCGTTCGACGGAAAATATTCCTCGTACGGTCCAGATCCCCAGGGAAGCCTGGATACCTCGTACATTTCGTGGAGAGCCAATCCCAACTCTTCCACTGGAGTAAAGGAAGTGCCAGTCTGGGTATTGAACATTTCCAAGAAAGCAAGGAACATATGCTTATTGAGATCCACGCCAGCCTGTGTGGCACGGACAGCGGCCATCAGCCCAATCTCTTTAAGCTCAGCCTTGAACTTCGACAACACCCAAACGGTCAAGTCGTCCCACTTCGGGATGTGGTGACACCAACCTTCAACCCTAAAGCTACCTTTCGGATACATGACCCTCGATGTGAGCATCCGATTTGCAAAGGTCGAAGCACTGAAGACAAAGGTGTCATTAGGAACCTCACTATAAAGGCTCCCAGGACGCAAAGTTCTGCAACTGAACAAGGGTCCGGCTCGCGAAGCGGCCAAGGTATCCCTTTGATTCGAAGTAGCATCAATCAAAAGAGTACCTCCCAATGCCCCTCCTTGAGAAGGAGTAAGTTCCCAGGGCATCCTTCTCTTGGAAGCTAAACGGTAGAAGGCCGTCAGCGGCAACTGGCGATCAAGTTGTCGCATATACAGAACCATGCCCTTCGCAGAGAAGAAACAGTCTTCTTTGATCTTCAGGATCTTCGCCTCAGTGGAGATCAAGCGATCACCGAACAAAAAGGTAGGTTTTAAGAAGGTCATATTCTCGAATTCAGCAGATTTCAGTTTACCGCTTTCTATCATACTCTGAAGAAAAATCGGCAACTGATTCTGGATCTGCAGCATTCTCTCAGGAGGTTGATTCTGTAGGATAGCATCCTTCGCAGGATTGATAACCTTCTCGTCAAAATCAACTCCCATTTGACAAAGAGAAGCATCCAGAAGGACTTCATTCAGCAAAGGGATTGTCATCAACACTGATACAATAAAAACAAAAGTCAGGCAAAAAGCTCTAAGAAGACAAAGTGTGTCAAGCAGCCTGGCACATCATCAGGGTGCAAACCCATGCCCATCAGCAATGTAGCTTCGGCGCATCAACAGGATGTAAACCCATGCGCATCAGCTGAGAAGCTTCGGCGCATCATCAGGGTACAAACCCATGCGCGTCAGCAATAAAGCTTCGACGCATCATCAGGGTGTAAACCCATGCGCGTTAGCAGTTAAACCTCGGTGCATAATAAGGGCCTAAACCCATGCACGTCGGTGGGATAAAACCTCGGCGCATCATCAGAACAGAGGTCCATGCGCTTCGGTAACAACGAGTTAGAGCACACCAACTCAGTCGTATGATCCAAAACTCGCCTGAACAAAAAATAATAGAAAAGACGATACCCACCGTCACCGTAGGCCGAACGTCGGCCGGAGTCACAATGGTGACAGGAGCGTCTTCCTCGGCGAACTTCGCAGGCTCCTTTCCCTTGCCAGCACCGCCACGAGGATTCTTGGGAGCCATTTCTTGAAAGGAAAAAGTTTAGGTTTTTTTTGAAGAAGAACTCTAAAAGACTGAAGCAAAGAAAAGAATCAGGATAGAACTCTCTCTCTCTTCTCCTCATTCCTATTTATAGGCTCTATCGTACGCGTGAACCGATGAAGTGTGACCTCAGCCGCCGCTTCGGGTTCTGTGAAGAGATAACTGCAGATAAAACCAAAAAGATCATCATTAATCTTCTTGGTTATCGAGGCGTTACCATTTGCATTAACTGAGAAGAGCATGCGCCCCGTCACTGATGCGCGGAGTATCCATGCGCCCGAACAGACATGCACCCCAACCACCATGCTTCTTATTCAAAGTATTTCAAAACTTGACAAAAAAGTTTTGAAAACTTTGAAGGGGGTCTTGTAGAAGCATAAAATTTTATGATCAGAAATCCTATGCGCCTAACACTACATGCGCCAGGAAGTTCAGACAAAAGTACTTGCACACAGCAAAACAAGAATAGAGACATTAAAAGAAGATTTTTATTTCATATAAAAGTCTATTACATGTCTTAAAAAGGGCTGTACAAAGGAGAACTTCTACAAAAAAAGAAAAGACCCTAAGTCTACAGCCAGACGCAGCATCATCATGTGCTCTCGAACAGGCGCATCTCACCATGCGCTCTCAAGCGCATCTCACCATGTGCTCCCAGCCGGGCGCATCCCTTCAGCAGCTCAGTTATGTGCATCCTCAGTTATGTGCATCCCTTCAGCAGCTTAGTTATGTGCCACCCTTCCAGCCAGGCTCACCGCCGTCTAAATGCTTCGACTAATGAAGCATTTATTGAGCAGAACGAGGGTGGCAATCAACCCTCTAGCTGGAGGAAGAGCTCCCCAAACTGAAGAAGAGAAGGATCTGCAGCTCTTTCCACATGACGGAGATGAGGCTCGTGCATCCCGATCTTTGGATGCAACAGGCACCTTCTGCCTGCCTCAGAAGCCCTTGACTCTGACTTTTGGATGTAACAGTCACCTTCAAGTGCATCAATGAAGACATTGCGTCGCATCTTCACCCTCGAAAACATCTCGTCAACAGAATATGCTCGAATAAACAAGTTCATTTTGGAAAGACGTGAGAGAACGAGAAGCAAACTCTCTCCATGCCACTATTTATAGGCCGGGCAAATCAAACCCATGCGCCAAGTGGATGGCTCTCCGAATTCCGTACAATAAATTTGCATTAAATGGATGAACCTGACGCTTCGAATTCAGCCAAGTCAAAAACGGCTATTTAAAGCACTCGAAGAACGTAACAGTCGTACCAAAAGACGTGTCAAACGGAGCAGATGCGCCGGCCAGACCGCTCATCACACAAACGCGCCCCTCAGCACCAAGCACTTCACAAGCATGCGCCCCTATGCGGCCCCATACGCCTAGTGGGACGCCGATCGATGTGCCCACTCCAACAGTCCATCACCTGTCAAAGAACATTAAATACTGAAGTCTGACAGAGTTGGCAGCACATTCCCCGAAGACTACAGTTGACAGCTTTTTCAGAAAACGAAGCGTCGCCAACGTCAGCATCATCATTACTTTCCTCCGGCGGTTACAAGCCACGTGGCCGCCCAACCACTTGCATGCACCTCCACGGCCATACGCCCGAAGCTCTGCATGCGCCTCAAAAGCCATGCGTCCCAGACTTCTCTCTGATCCCAAAAGACAGAAAAAAAAAGTCACTATTGAAGCTCTGCATGTGCCTCAAAAGTCATGCATCCCAGACTTCTCTCTGATCCCAAAAGACAGAAGTAAAGTCACTACTAAAGCTTCGTATGCGCCTCAAAAGCCATGCCCCCTGAATGGTTCGCGACTCCCAAAGGTTATGAGCCAAAGTCTCCTCATGCGTCCAATCCCAGGCGCATCTTACCAGATCATTTCCTACCAAATCTGAGATCTCCGAGCCATGGGCCGATGACACGTGTCCTTTGACTCGATTCACCCAAGATCTCAGCAACAGAAAAATCCCCTTCTCTGCTACGTGCCGACCCACAACAGCAGTATGAAGGATTCAACCCCTCAATCAGGGTGCATCGTCCATGCGCCTCTATCAGCAATCACCACGTGGCATCTCCGCGTCCAGGTGCATCCTACATATGCACGCATGAGCAGCCAGCCTGCAGACTATATAAATAGAGGGATCATTTCCTTCTTCCATACCTACACACACACAGAGACGAACATTCGTAGACAGACAGAGATATCGCACAACCAGAGAGGCAGATACAGACACTCAACGTCTTCCTCCTCTCAGCAAGCTCCGGCACCCAGAGCAATCCAAACCTTCAGATAACCGATAACCATCGTCAGATCGTCAACGGAGTCAACGTATTACCACTCGCTCCATCGGCACAAGGGACCCAGATAAACAAAAGTGTACTCCTAGGACTACGTCTAAGTCCTATATTATAACACTGTTCTGTATGTATTGAAATTTGCAATCAAAAAATTTTAATGGCGAACATTAATGACTATATTTAAAATATTGTTTTGCCTGTATAGAATTTGTGGTATAGTTATATATATAAAGTATGTATAAACACCAGGATATATGTATATATTGATTTGTAATTATATTTATAATTTATTAATATATATGTATGTGTATGTGTTTGTATATATAAATATTGTATGTGTGAATATATAAATATTGTATATGTGTATATGGGTATTTATATATATAAATATATATTATGTATGTGTATATGTGTATATACAAATATATGTATATATATATATATATATATATATATATATATATATATATATATATATATATATATATATATATATATATATATATATATATTTATATAGGTATATGTATGTGTGTGTATATATATATATATAAATATATATATAGGTATTGGTGTGCATGTGTATATATATAAATATATGAATGTGTACTTGTGTGTAGAAATAATAAATCCCAGCCGCAATAGCTCAAATGAGCTCAGCCCGGCCTAATTCCTAAGCAAACCCAAACCCAGCCTAATTTCCCTCACAGCAAGCAACCGAGCTAGCTAGGACCCCGGCCCCAAACCCCTAACAGTACTAGCAAACCACCCCTACAAATCTACCCAAAACCCGATAAGGAAACACCCCCATAGCCGCTCGGCTTAACCCCTGCATGCACGCGCGAGTGGATATATATAATTACGAACAGAGAATCGAGAAACCCTAAAACTCGAACAAAACCCGACGCCCCGACACCAGCATGCGCCGTGCGCCGCCCTGGGCCACCGCGTGTAGCCGCACGGGCCACTGGAGGCCGGTCAGACGCGAGAATCCGGCACGCGCTGTGCCTGAAACAGAGGATCAACGACAACAGCAGCCCCATGAAGCCGATTTCACATAGAGATTCCTCCACGATCGGTCGATGGTTCGTCGAGCCGATTGCTCAGGTACGACCACAATTAATCACCTTCATGTTCTTTCAATTAGATTTAATTGTAGTACCCTAGATTGCCCGAGAAATCTACGCCAAAACTGGCGGATAACTGTTCAAAACATGATGGTTTCGCAGTCAAATCACCTGTGTTCAAGGATCGATTCCGATCGATCCAGTGAACTTTTAGAAATTCTACTTAAACACAGTTATAGATAACATATAGGGCTCCATAATCCTTTTCGCAGAAGTCGAATTCATCGACTACGCGTCGAGAAATCGGATCCCGAAGTTTGGCAAAACCTGTTTTAAAATCAATAAAATCCATCCATACGACGTGCGTCCCGCCATTCCGGGCGACGTGGTCGCAAACCGAAAGCATCAAAAGCTGCATACTTCATGGTCATGTGGGCTTTGACGGAATTCAAATTGGTCGCGTGTGCGCGACGAATTTGATGCACATCCGTCGAAATTCACCGTATCGTGCACTTTACAAATTTCTCAATTACTTTGTGCACGCTCGTCAGATCGAGACATTTTTCTGGTCCTGTATGCCAAGTTTGGTCCAATTCCGAGACAGTTGAATCGGAACGTCGTTTTGCGCACCCCACGGTCCCACTCAACGGGCGATTTTGTGCACGGCTCGCCGGAATCCAACTCTGAACATACGGTTGGGTTCGTATCGAAAAATCGGATCTGTAGACATATAGTTTGACAACTTTAGAGACCGTTGACTCTGGCACGCTTTTCGGTGCAAAGCGGGTCCAACGGCGGACATCATTTTTGTCCAAAATTACCGTTTTGCCCCTGTGTCCAGAATTGGACTTAAGGACAGGCAATCCTAGCTAATTTGACTATTCTGAGAATGTTGGTAACGTTTATTTCAGCTTTCGGAGACAGTTGTGATGACTTGGACTTTCTGACTTGATTGATTGGCGATACATCGTTGGTTCTCCGTGCAACCTCCAAGCAAGTATACCTTGCCGAACATATACAGTATTTACATGGTTTCTCTTGCCTTATTGTAGTCCTTTTATATTGTCACATGATTCCATATTATGATTGATTCGTCCTTGATTGCTTTACTTGTTCTAGATTAGTACACGTATAGGATGTTTGACATTACTTGAATATTGGTCCCTTTGTGTTACCCTTTTCTCGTAATTGAGTTGTCAGTTTCTATATCTGTCCTTGACCATTCTCGACTGGGAGTATCTTGCATTGTACTACAGTTGAGACATACTATAGCTTGGGAGTATCTTCATTGTACTACGACCTACAGCCGATTCTTCTACCTTGATATCACTTGATTGACTTGACTTGTGACATGCCATAGATTGGGAGTATCTTACATTGTACTATGACCTATAGCATATATTGATTGATTGATTGACTTAACTTGCGACACTATAAATTGGGAGTATCTTGTATTGTACTACGATTTATAGGAGTCTACTTGACTTTGTATCCTTTAGGAGAGGAGATCGATACTAGAATTGGCTAATCTTGACTGGGATTATCTTTCATTGTATTATAGTCAAAATCTACTATAGATTGGGAGTATCTTGCATTGTACTACAAGCTATAGAGGTTAATCGATTTATTGGTAGCCAAGTCTAGTATTACATTTCCTTACGACTCGTCGTCCTTAGATGTTCTTCTTGCAGTGTTATTATCCTCCACACCTGTTATTTACTGTCATATAGTAGGCATGTTTTATGTATCTTGCTAGTCCTCTGAGGACCTGATGATCTCTTTAGGTAGCTGATTGCACGAAGTTAGTTAGCTGAGCATGTGGTAGTTGACTTCATCTGCATGATTCAGGTATTTTGTTAGTGATATTGATTTACTATCTTTTCGTACTTTTATGATATATCCTGCTTATCATCTTAGTTGTATAGACTCATATTATTCTTAGAGTCTAATCGAATAATATGCTAATGGGCTGCAGACCATGACCCATACTTGTTCATTCTTGCTTTATATGATTCTTGTGGATTGAGATATAGTTTAGATTAGACATGATACCATGACCTTGACAGCTTATACGTACTCGAGTCAGGCTGGAGTCCGCTCGATACGTAGCTGGCTTGCTTACAAGCTTACGTCCGAAAACCGAGGTGCGGGTCGTGACAATCCTATCATAGCAGAATTTATGGATGTCTTCCCTGATAGTCTTTCCGGGTTACCCCCAGATCGAGACATAGAGTTCACCATTGACCTAGTCCCCGGCTCTTTCCCCATTTCTAAGGGATGCTACAGAGTCAATCCGAAGGAGGCTAAGGAGATGAAGGATCAGATCAATGAACTGAAGGCTTTGGGATTTATCCGAGATGGAGCTTTACCCTGGGGAGCACCTGTCTTGTTTGTTCCCAAGAAGGACGGAATAGTACGAATGTGCATCGACTACCGGGCGCTGAACAATATCATCATCAAGAACAAGTACCCTATGCCCGGATCGATGACATGTTTGACCAACTAAGTGGTACCAAGGTGTTCTCAAAGATAAACCTCAGATCCGGCTACCATCAGATCAAGGTCAGAAATGAGGACATTCCCAAGACGGCATTCAACACCAAGTATGGACAGTTTGAATTCTTAGTCATGCCGTTTGGGCTGACGAATGCTCCTGTTGTATTCATGAACCTTATGAACAAGGTTTTCCATGAATATCTAGATCAGTTTGTCGTTGTCTTCATCGATGACATTCTGATCTATTCGAAGACTGAAGAGGAGCATGAAGAGCACCTCAGGAAAGTTCTGAAAACTTTGAGGAAGGAGAAGCTTTATGGTAAGCTTTCCAAATGTGAATTCTTTCTAGACAAGGTAGATTTTCTTGGCCATGTTGTCACAGGAGAAGGAATTTTGGTGGACCCTAAGAAGATAGCTGCTGTTGAGAAGTGGTCTACCCCAAGCTCAGTTGCTGAAATTAGAAGTTTCTTGGGCTTGGCTGGCTACTACCGAAAGTTTGTGAAGGATTTCGCCAGGATTGCTGAACCAATGATAAAGCTCACTCGGAAGAATGAAGAGTTCATCTGGACGGAAGCTTGCCAGGCATCGTTTGAAGAACTGAAGAAGAGACTTACAACAGCACCGATACTTGTGCTACCCGCAGGTACCGGAGGTTTCTCAATATACAGTGATACCTCTGGAAAAGGACTGGGTTGTATTCTTCAACAACACGGGAAAGTAATTGCTTACGCATCTAGGCAATTACGAACTCATGAGAAGAACTATCCCACACATGATCTGGAGCTTGCTGCAGTCATCTTTGCTTTGAAGCTATGGAAGCATTATCTCTATGGAGAGAGAGTGGAAATATTTACAGACCACAAAAGTTTGAAATATGTTTTCACTCAGAAGGAGCTGAACATGAGACAAAGAAGATGGCTGGAGCTGATAAAGGATTTTGACATCGACCTGCAGTACCATCCGGGTAAGGCTAATATGGTTGCAGATGCACTTAGTCGATACCCAGTGGCGATGTTCTTAACCAAGGAGCGACACTTGTTGGAGGACATAGAGAAGCTTGGTCTAGAGATTGTACTGCCTGAGGAAAAGATGAAGGAACTGGGGCGAGAAGCTATTGTACCTGGAGTCGACTCAACCATAATGCAGTTGCAATTGCGTTCAAGTCTGATGGACAAAATCAAGGAGACACAATTCCAAGACGAGACGCTTTGCAAACTCAGAGATCAAGTGCTGGCAGGAACACTTAAAGGATTCTCTATCGCCAGTGACGGAGCATTGAAGAATGGAATGAGGCTGTATGTACCATCTGGCGATTTGAGGAATGAGCTGATGCAAGAAGCGCACCAGTCGCAGTATTCCATACATCCTGGAGCTAATAAGATGTATCAGGATATGCATACCATTGTTTGGTGGTATGGAATGAAGAAGGATGTATCCAGATTTGTGGCTAGATGCTTGATTTGTCAACAAGTAAAGGCTAGCAGACAGAGACCCGCATGACTTCTACAGCCGCTGGACATTCCGGAGTGGAAGTGGGAGCATATAACGATGGACTTTGTGTCAGGATTGCCTCGATCCCAAGGAGGGAAGGACGCCATTTGGGTTATTGTGGACCAACTGACTAAGTCAGCTCACTTTATCCCCTTCAAGGTTGGTTTATCCACCGAGAAGTTGGCGGCACTGTACATGCGGCACATCTACCGGATTCATAGAGTTTCGGTAAGTATTGTATCTGACAGAGACACTAGATTTACCTCACATTTTTGAAAGAGTTTGCATGACAGCTTAGGAACAAAACTGAAGTTCAGCACAGCTTACCATCCTCAAACTGACGGACAATCGGAGAGGATAATCCAAACGCTTGAAGACATGTTGAGATCTTGCATCTTGGAATTTGGAGGGTCTTAGGAAGACTATTTGCACTTGGTAGAGTTCTCTTACAACAACAGCTACCAAGCTAGCATCGGTATGACACCATTTGAAGCTCTTTATGGACGTCGTTGCCGCACTCCACTTGCATGGGACGACGTAGGAGAAAGAGTACTGCTGGAGCCAGAGATGGTGACTGATACAGCAGAGAAGGTGAAGGTGATTAGAGACAAACTCAAGATCGCCCAAGACAGACAGAAGCATTGGGCAGATAACAGTCGTCGACCACTAGAATTTGAAGAAGGAGATAGTGTCTTTGTGAAGATTTCTCCTACCAGAGGAACTATCCAATTTGGCAGAGCTGGAAAGTTGAGTCCCAGATATATCGGACCATTTGAAGTTTTGAGTCGAGTTGGAGAAGTAGCGTATCGGTTAGCTCTACCAGCTAATCTTGAGGGCGTGCACAACGTATTCCACGTTTCGCAGCTCAGACGCTACATCCCGGATCCAAGTCATATTCTGGACCATTCAGAGCTAGAGATTGGACCCAGCCTCACCATGCCAGAGAAGCCAGTGGCGATTTTAGACAGAGGCGAGAAGAGGACCAGGACTTCGGTGACTCCCATAGTCAGAGTTATATGGAGGCACGATTCCCTAGGCAAGTCTACCTGGGAGCGAGAAGATGAGATGCGGGATCTGTACCCGTACTTGTTTGAGACCTGAGGTAATTCCTAACCCCATCCTTTAAATTTCGAGGACGAAATTTTCTTAGGAGGGAAGGTTATGAAACACGTAAATTCGATTTTTATTATTTTTCTAATTATTAAAATTGCGTGTTTGCTAAATTAATATTTTTGCCAGATTATTATTAATAGCTAAATAGAAAATTATTAATTTCAAAATAAATAATCATGGATTTTTGTTTTGGCTGACCCAGACCAGAACTCGTTCCCGAGATCCCGAATCCGTTTCAGATCCGTTTCGGGAAACTCAACTTAGTTTTTCTGAAACAAATCTTTTGGGTATTTTTTTTAAAAAAAATTAATTATAATTTTTCTTTAAAACAAAAAGTGGATTTAAAACTCTCTTTTATTTTTCATTCAGCAGACTTTTTATTAAATGACATATTAACTCTTTCTCTCTCTCAATTCTCTTTAAGGAGAAGCTGTGCTTCCCTTCTTAAATGGCCGAGTTTTTGCCGAGCCTCTCGGCCGCGACCTCTCGGCTTCCCGAACGGCCAACGGCCGTGCCCCTTCTCTTCCTCTCCCGTAACTCCTCTCCTCCACCCTATAAAACCCCTTCACTACCATTCTCCATCATCATCTCACCATCTCACCACTTTTTCCAAATTTGTGCCCTAGCCAACGACCGACGCCGGAGATCCCCGCAGCCGCCCCAGGCCACGTCCTTTCCGGCGAACCCCGATCCCCGTCGTCGCATCCAGGCTGCGCCCTGTTACCCGTCGAGTCCAGCGCACCCTTCCGGCTGACCTGAGCCGGCGCGTCGCCCCTTGGCCGCCCGTCACTAGGCCGGACCCCCTGCGAGCCGCTTCCCGGCCGCGTCCATCTGCTGACTGGCGAGTTCTCGTGTGGCTCTGTGACCCGATCGCCCGAACCCGCTGTTTCCCAAGATTTATCCCGCGGCTCCCCGACCAACGGATTTGGGTAATTTCTGATAATTTCAGTAGTTCGTCCCTCCCGTGTCGAGTCTGTGATGAATTTTGGTCCACGAATTTCTCCTGGAATTCGTTCTTTGATTTACGTCTTGGTTTTCGAATTTTCGAAACCATTTTGGTTCCGTGGTTTATCGAATTCTCGGAATTTTCGAGATTTGATTCGGGGAAGTTTCTGTATTCGAAATTTCCGTTTAAATTTTAGATTTTCGGAAATTTGTTTCTGACGGTTGATTTCGGAATTTTCGAGTTTGTCTCGGAAAAGTTCCTGGGATTTTGGATTAGTATTTATTTCAGATTTTTTCGAATGATAGTTTATTGCATTAGTGTTCCGATCCTATTTCGGGTTCCCTGAATATTTTTGGGAATGTTTATGTGGATTACAATTTATATATAAATAGCTTCTGGAATTATTTATGGGTTTTCCCTGGTTTGGGACAATATTACTGGTTGTGTTTATGACATTTTCCCAGTTTTGGGTTATCCCGAAAATAGAGGGAATGCTGCCAAAATTTTTATAAAATTATATAAATAGATTTCAAATCAGTTTTCAAAATATTTATAAAATGGATTTTGGGCGACGACCGTACCGGTCAATGGGCCCTTAGCGAAATGCAAACGAAACCGGTTTTACCGGACGTTGAGGCATTAGCTATTTTGACGATCGGACCAATATCTGAGACTCGTAAATTAATATTTTATTTTGTAATTAAATTGTAGGATAATTTTTAGATACTAACCAAAGTTTTCTTCTTATTTAAATTCATGTAAAAAGTCTGTAAAGGGCATAAGCCCAGCTTTTATTACTTTCTGTGGTTTTATAATAAGTTAGTGTAATTTTATTCTTTTCTGGTGTGGTTGACGTAAACACGTAAAATAATTATTTTATAGAAAATCAATATTATTTTCTCACATTAAATGAACTAGGAAAATTACAAGTTTATTATTTAAACAAATTTCACGTTTTCCTCATTTAAAAAAAATATTATTTTTAATATAATATAATGAAATACAAAGTTTTGCCAAATAATTAAAAAATACGATTTTTCCAATAAAAAGTTAAATTGACATTTCTTCAGTTAGCAACTCACATCGATAAGCGTGTTCTAGTAGAGTTGTAAATAACCTAAAATTTGATTAGGACAAATACTAGAGATTGTAACTAGCACATCTAGATATGGATTGAATATTGGTGCTAAGTCAGAAATTCTCAATTGTAGGGTTTCGAGGACTGTACTAGCATCATCCCGGAACCAACCTCGAATCCAGTTATAATCAAGGCAAGTACGGTTATGTTAATGCGCAGTTTAATTAATGTTAGTAATCTTGCATGTTTAAACCACTGTATTACACGTAACTCTCTCCTAGAGTAATGATTGAATCTGATTGACTCGGGATATTGAGGGAGTAGCGTAGTGTTTTATGACCAAAGCCAAATAGATAATTGATTGTGCGAGCTTATTCCTTTTTCACGAGGATAGGCCGGACCGTATCATTAGGATACAATTGAATCATCCCAAATCGGTCATAGTCATTACATAGTCGAATCACATTGTTTACTATCTTGTAGTTTAGTTGAAAATCATTATTTCAAAACTGTTTAATATTGCAAATTGCTAATCATTAGTAAATTATTAATTTTCATAATTGTACTTTGCTCCTTTCCTGACTGGATTTCCCACCCCCAATAGGTTCCACTGATGAGACAGAGTTACTGATAAGTAGCTACTATGACCCTGAGTTATATCCAGCTGTGCTACCAGATGATGCTGATCTTGGAGATGAAGAATCTATCTTTTAGCTGTTGTCATTTTCTATTTCCAGTTGTTGTTGTTTGAAAAGATTATTTCTATTATCAGTTGTAACTTTTGTTGGACAAGTTTTTATTATCGAAATATTAAGTTGTGGCAATTAGTCTGTGTTGTTGGTTACCTGCATGAGTGATACAGCTTACTGTCGCCGTCTCAACAACGGTGCAGACTGGGCATGATCCGATTCGACCCAAAAATTGGGACCGGGTCGTGACAGTCATCCACTATAGGCGGATGAAACCGTATCCGTGGCGGCCAACCCGACACGCCAGGACAGGACCTGGGGTGGCTGGTAATGTACGATCTCGAGATTTTGTTCCCTTCCAATGCTTCTACCAATTTAAGTTGCTTAGATTAACCCTATGTTGATCTTGGAATCACATGTCGTGGTCACATGGTCATTCTTCTATATGGCGTACCTTGGTATGGGTACCCTAAGCATAATTCTATATTCGGCTCAAAAAGTTCCAAATCTAGATCCAAGCTTAGTGTAATACATCAAGCAAGCATTCAATATACCACGTCAATATTACTGATCAATTACCATGACTGTGCTGGAGAAGATGCATGTATTGACATATAACACGAAGGATCGCTTAGCTTGAAGAGTTACACCTCAGTGCACTCATTAATAGCACCGCAGTAAACACTAATATTGTATCTCAATACATACTTAGAAAAGGTACCAGCACGTATACAGATAATCAAGTTAGAAACACGGCCAAGTCAGGAACAAAGTCAAGTCAGAAAGTCACATGGACCCCTCGTGACACAGAAGTCACATAGGATACATAGTCGGGACAGAAAATCAAAGTCAAATCAATAAACTCATCAAAACTAGATAAAATATCAACTCATCAAATCAGGACATGGGACAAGTCATGCGCATGACAGATAAATCAAAAAGTGCAAGGTCCAACAAATAGACGCTTAGGTCACGTAGTCTCATGTGTCATAGGCACAGCGGGTCAGGTTAAGCAAAAAAAGCGTATGGGCACATAGAAAACCATGTGTCAGGACAATCTGGTGAATGGCGCGCATGGCACGGGCCCACGACAAACGGAGAACGGGCGCACATCGTGCGGGGAACGAGTACGGGCGCGCGGGCACAAAACTGGCCCACGGCGGACGGAGAACGGTTGCACGGCACACAGGGCGCAGAGGCACGGTGCGCAGAGGCACGGCGCGCAGATGCGCTACAAAAAATTACATAGGCGTACGGCAGAAAATTGTGCATTACCTGGGTGCACGGCGCACAGGGCGCAGAGGCACGGCTAGCGGCAGAAAATCGTGCAGGCACGGCAAAAAATTGCACAGTACGTGGGTGCATGGCGGGCAGGGTGCAGAGGCATGGCGCGCGGCAGAAAACCATATAGGCGCACGACGGAAAATCTTGCAGCGCTCGGGTGCACGGTGCAGGGCGCAGTGGCACGGCACGAAGACGCACGGCAGAAAATCGTGCAGGCGTGCGACGCACGAAATGTGCAGCGCACGGGTGCATGGCGCGCAGGACGCAGGCGCGCGGCACTGTTCATCGTCCTGACAGTACCGAAGGTGTGTGGGAACCCATGAACACAAGAACGACCGTAACTTCCTCATACAATGTCAAAATCAAGCGGTTCAAAAGCCAAAATTGGGTAGAATCAAATTCTCTGCAACATGGAATAACTCATTTTTGAAAACAACCAAGTTTGATAGATAAAAACCACAAAAATCCATAAAACTCTTGTTTTAGAAAATTAGATCTACACAAAACTAGCCATTAAAATCAAAAACTCCAAAAATAAACTTGTAGAGAATGAAGAGATGAACAATCTAGACTAATAATATCAAAAAAAAACAAGAAATGGAAAATGCAAGTGGTCTCTCATTTGTGCAAAATGTACTTGCCTAGGTGGGTTGGTGGGAGGAAATAAAAATAGGAATGAATGAGGAGAGAGAGAGAGAGAGAGAAAGAGAATATATATAGTGGGATGGGTTGGTTCAACTAAACTCTAACCCTAACATGACCTAGCCATATGACTAATAACATATTAAATGGTGCATGATACAACTAATTAAATAAAATTCTAACCACAATATGGTTCAGAAATCTTATCATTGAAGCAGTGAGCCACGTCTACAACCAGACAAGGACAAGGGATGGCACATAAATTCACGACGAGATACCGTTCCATGCCATGGCCAGTTACAAATACATGATACATGCAATCAAGATACATGTGCCAGATACCATATACCGGAAAAAGTAAAAAATTTACATATTTCGGGAACGAAGAGTGACAACTATCGATTCTTTGAAATCGGGGCATGACAACCGTGGTAAGAACTGGGATAAAATGCTATGTTTTACTGTATGCTGTTTACTGTCTCAAATTGAAGGCTATCAATATGAACTGAATTCATTTAGTTCTAAATAGAAAGAAAACTCCAATGCATGCCTACCTTAACAATAGGAGTCGGTTTAGACGAGTGGGTTCATCTCGCTCACTAGTGCATTCCCAAGTGTACTAATCCCCCAATCCCACAGGTGACGAGGACTCGGGGGGTGCACATCGCTAAGCCAAAGCTGAAGTTCGGAGAGACGTTTTGAACCTCTTTCTATTTTGATGTATTTTGAAGTCAAATCATCGAATTGAAGGCTTATGTATAAAATGGTGAATGTATGGAACGACAAGTGTTATTTCAGGCAGCTTGTCGAGTATATTTCTTTTGTTTCAATCAATGTAGCCGCAACGGCGTATCAAATGTAATATGACTTGCACTTCATTGCAAGCTATCAATGAAAAACATATTTCTATCTTCCTATAATGCGTGTTCAATTACTCTGTGATTTGTGAAGTTTTAACTTAATGTTTCAAATAAAACGATCAAATGTAATATTCTTGCCTTGTACAAGTGCAACTCCAGACTTGTACGACATAACGCCTTAGCGAAAACGATCGATTCGGCATAATGGGAACAGGGACGAACAATTTGTCGAATTGGGGCGTGATAATCACAATCTAGGAAAATCAACCACGAAGTCAAGACAAGAGTTACACTAGCAAGACAGGAAGTAGCTGTCGTAACAACAATCAAGGTTATACATGTCATGTCAGGTTTACTTGTAATATCAAGAATAGTTGTCAGGAGTGCGCCTCGACGGGCCACTATCAAGATTATCAAGACGGGTCATATTATCAAGTTCAAGTCAAGTTCTGATTACACTTAAGTCTATCATGCTCAAGTTCAAGTCACAAGTTCAATAACAACAAGTGGTCAAGTCAGATTACCGTAATTTGGGCCAAGTACAAAATAAGACAAAATAACAACTACAAGGAAGCACACCGCAACGAGGTACGCAAAGGAGGGAGGTGCGAAACGCGTACGAGAACACACGGTGAAGAGCCATGGGAGCGCACGACGAAACACGCTGCATGGCATGCGGGGGAGGCGTGCATGGCGCAAGAAGGCGCGTTGGGCACAGGTAGGCGCACATGGCGCAGCGGTGCACATGGAGGCGCACGTGGCACAGGGAGGCGCGCATGGTGCAGGGAGGAACGTATGGTGCAGGGAGGCGCGCATGGTGCAGGGAGGAACGCATGGTGCAGGGAGGCACGCATGGTGCACAGGGCAGCGCGCATGGTGCGTAGGGAGGCACGCGTGGCACAGCGAGCCTCGCATGGCGCACAGGAAGGCACGCATGGCGCAGGCTGATGTATACGACGAAGCATGCGCGGCTGCTCATCTTCCCCAAGACAACACCAAAATGCTTCAAGGAACCCATGAACTAAAAAGGCCATGAATCTCCCAGTACAAGTCAGAATCAAGAATTCCAAAGGTCTAAATTGGGTAAAATGAGATTCCTCACAACATAGACCCATTAGATCTCGAAATTCACAAACTTATAGGGATCAAAACAAAAAAAAAAGAAAAATTACAAACTTAGATCTAAAAAAATGTAAACATCAAAACCAAAAACTCCAATTTCTATTGAGGCTTAGAATCATGCAAGGAAGGAGATGGAACAATAAGAATGAAGATCCTTCATGGAGTAAGTTGCACTTACCTAGGTTTGGTGGAGGAGTAAATGAAGAAGGTGGAGAAGAAGTAAATGAAAATAAATGAGGAAAGAGAGAGAGAAGGTTTATATACCAACCCTCTCATCTCAAACTAACCCAACCCAACCAAGTCAAGCCAAGATGAACAAAGGCGAACCAAACCAAAACTAAACTAAGTCAAGATTAAACCAAGACAAGACTAAGCAAGAAAAGTCAAAATACGGGTCATCTGACAAATGTCAAAAATTCGTACACATATACTAAAAATACGTATAATCCGAAAATGGGAGTGACAATTAGTTACCCAAAATATGTTCATTTAATAATAGTAACTATTTTGAGAATAATATTATAAATAAATAATTACAATCTTTTAATTAAGCAATTTATTCTAAAATTATATTATTTTTTTATAAACCGTATTTTGAGAACATATTCATATATCTAAAAATCATATTTTATAAACCATAATATTTAACACTTTTATGCATTATACGTATATATCTAAAAACTCTATTATTTTTGAATATAATTTGTAAGAAACTATTTTAACTCATAATTCTTGTAAAATATTATTTTAATGAGTTTACATTTATTACTTAAAATTAGCATTTTTATACCAATGATTATTTAATAGAATACTAATTTAATTATCCATAATAATTAATTCTTCCAAAAATCTAATTTTTGTGAAAATGATTTATTAGTGATTTACGGCCCAATTAATGATTTATACCTACTAACACACAATCATTTATTTAATTACTACACCATAATCATTTAAATAAATCAATAATTATTATTAACTAAATAACTAAACATAATTAACCAATTATACTAATTTTCATAATTAACACTAATTAACATTTATTATTAACTAATTATACCAAAGTTGACAGAGCTTTATTCTGTCAACGTGGTCGAACTAAACCTACAGGTTTCTGTCTAATTTCTATTCTGCGAAATGAAAAGTTTCTGTCAAAAGGAGCTACCGGTTGTCTGATGAAAGAGAATCGAAGTGTAGCTTCGGCCTCGGACTCGAATTGGCACACTAAGGGTGCTCGGAACGCCGGAAAGCCTGGAAAGTGCCGACGGGGTCGGACAACGGCACGGAGGATGCTGGAACGGGGGCACGTGGGGGCACGGATGCGGGCGGAGAAAGGAGCAGGTAGTAGAGAAGTGCGTGTGCGGTTGGGAGGAGTCGGTGGAGTCAGATAATGGGGAGTGGATTTAGTTGAATGGGTTGATGGGCTTGGATGTGGGTTGGACTCAAAGAATTAAAAGAAACTGTAACACCCAGTTTCTAGAATAAGGGTAATTTTAAAATTTTGTATTTTAATTTATTTAAATATGGTATTTAAATTAATAATATGATTTTTGGTGATTTTTAATAATTTTTAATCATTTTAAAACTATTTATATCATGACTTATGATTTTGGTGTTTGGCTAGTGTAACCGTAGAGACTGTCTGTCCTAGAGCCTAGCCATGTGATTAGGATATTTAATTGGTACATTTTAGCCTAGAGGGTATTTTGGTCATTTTAGGATTTATTTGAATTTATTATAATTTATGGGAATTTTTGTGAATTTAATATTAATTAAATATTGCTATGTGTTATGTTAGTCTTGACTAGTTTGAGACTTGTAGACTAGCCTAGAACCTAACCCTAGATATGGTAACCCTAGCCTAACTAGAGTTAACCCATTTTAGTCATTAGAGATTGGTTTTAGAATGAGGGGATTAGGTTTAGTGAAATTAAGTCATGACTTATGGTTTAATGCAATGACTTGTGAATTGAACCATGGGCCCATAACTTAAGTCCAAACCCCAACAAGCCCACCCATGGCAGCCAACCTAGGGTTCCATACCCTATTTAATGTCTCTTCCATTTGTTCTTGCCTCTTTTATTGTTTTTCTTCTCAAGCTTGGAGAAAGAGGTATAACCATCTTCCTCAATCCATAACTTTCCCATTTTAACTCCTATTTGGCTCAAATCACTTGCATTAGATTCTAATTGTCTCCCTCTTGCTGTTTATGGAGGATAATCTCAGGTTTGGACCAATTTAGAGAGTTTGGCTAACAAGGAGAAACCCCTCTTTTTGAAGCTTTTCATGCAAATTGAACATATAGGTAACTTCCTATTACTTCCATAGATTTTCAATTTCTTTGCATGAATAGGAAGCCCTAGGTGTCCTCTCTCTATTGGTATAGGCATTGTTAGGTTTCGTGTCCAATACGTGTTCGTATCGGACACGTATCAGGCCATGGTCGTAGGTGTTTGACGAAATGCCCCAAAGGGCATTTCGTTTTATTTTCTGAAATGTATTTGATTGGAAAAATAGATTTTATGATTGCTTATGGATTTCCAGAGTCCTTATGGAGTTTTTGTGTCGTGTCAGGACACGGAGGACACGAGTACATGCGGGTGCACACACGCGCGCGAGCGCGGTTGGCTCCCCTGCTACCACGTGTCTCGTGTGCCCTGCACATAGCACTTGGACATGCCAAAATTGGCATGGACACGGGGGCAGTGTCTGCGCACACTTCCACAAAAATTTAGAGCACCACGTTTCATGTCGGACACGAAATCGGGGCTGCACTGGGTTTACACTGTACTGTTCCACGCAAAAATTTGCATCTGATACAACCCTTTAACTCAGACACGACACGACTTGGACACTCAACTATGACACTGACACAAAGCCCTACTCTGGGCGAACCCATGTGCATGACCACGACACACCTCGTGCCCTGTGTCGAGACACGAAGGCTCGACACGCAAGCACGAGGCAGTCTTTTGACTGTTTCTCTGAGTTTCACATTCACTGTATTGGACACTTGTGTCCTGTATTGGACACGATATGAATGTTGGGACACGAGCACATGTAGGAGGGGGTTCATTACCAACTCCTTATTTGTAATTTAGATGATCGATTGATTTTGAATTCATGAAATTCCTAAGAGGACTGATACTTCACTGATACATTGTTAAATGTGATTTCCCTGATTTTAACCTGTTAATTAGCTGTTTTTAAGATGTTAAATATTGGAATAGGTTCACCCACATGTGTAATGACTAAGAACCATGCTAATTTGTGATGGGTTTGAGCAATGGGTTTTTGAAATTGACTTTTGATATGCTAACTACTAGGGATGAATTTCATTGAACTGTCATTCAATTTCTTTTTAAAAAACTGAACTTGATTTCTCCTCTCTACTGAAAACCTGAGATTCTTCTTACTAAAATCTGAGATTCTAACTCAGTTTTGATTACATTTCACTGAGATATGAAAACTGGAATTGGGAATAAAGTTGAAAACTGAGATTTACTCACATACACAAATCCTGAACACTATTTTCCCTGTGTATCATCACACACACACACATTCATGACAGGTGCACCCATACACTCATGCCACACTACTGCTACCACAAGTACTCTAAGGACACACACACACATGAGCAAACTGTCACTCACAATTTTACTAATTTTTGAGGTTGCATTGAATGGTTTGGTTCTTTTTCATATTAATTTCTCATATTAAACTGAGTCAATGTTAACCTGAGATTATATGAAATGAGAACTGAACTCTCCCCATATTTACTGAAATGTTAATTTAGAACTAAAATCTGAGAATGGTTTGAGGACTGGAGTCTTGGACTGAAACTGATTTGTAAATGTATTGATTTCTTTTCCCTTTTCGAATGGGTATTGAAATGATTTATTGATAACTGAGAATTGGTTTCCTTTTTCCTTCTTTTATTAAAACTGAAATTTAGGGATCATTTAATGTGAATCCTCTTACTTGTATTAGTGTTTCATTGCTGAACTCAAATGTGGGATTTGGGATTACTACTCACTGTTTTTGTTTATGTTCCTAATTGCACTCCACACAGGTTCCCTTCATGTCACTGTTTGTAAATTCCTGAGTTCACTCTTCACACACATTGCTATATATATACACATACACACAGCCTATAAATGGCTCCTGAGCACAGCCTTAACACTAGCCTATTACCTGTCCTAAACCAGTCCTTATCACTCCACAAACCTGTCACACATGTGCAAGCCTCATTCCTATGTCCTATTACACACCAAGTACACACACACACATATACATTGACACCATACACACATGTATCCACACTCTCATGACACTTTGTTCACACTCTTAACCCACACACACAGGAAACACATATACACAACACATTACCTTTTTCTATCCTTCTATGTATGTGTGTATATACATATGTGTATATATATATATATATATATATATATATATATATATATATATATATATATATATATATATATATATATATATATTTATATATATATATATATATATATATATGTATATTTATATATATATATAAATATACATATATATATATAAATATATATATATATATATATATATATATATATATATATATATATATATATATGGGTGATACATATATTATCATGTATCCTATATATTATAATGTGTGTATTATATTATTTTAGATATATATGTTAATATGTGTATATATAGATATGTGTTGCTATAGGTAATATAGCCTATGGGCCTATAGCCTAGGGCTCATTACCTATGAGTGTGGCTTGAATGCCAGTTACATGTGTGGTTGGTTTGTATAGCCTAGATTTGATGTGTGCTTGCTAGGATAGCCTTGGTTAGGCTTAGTAAGACTTGTCTGGGTTAGGTTGACCTAGTTTGACTAGTGTGGTTGACTAGAGTTGACCAAGTGTTGACTTTAGTCTAGTTTGACCTAGACAGCATACAGATGCATTGCAGATTACTATTATCATCCCCTGTATACATCTTGACTTGTGTTGCTCTAACTAGGAGTCAGGTATCTCATCTCGAATAGTACATTTACTTCAGACATTCAGATACGAGGCGAGTACATTCTCTGATCATTTCATATCCTGCTTAGAATTATTTTTCTGCATTAAATTACTTTACTTGATACTGTCACGTTGGGCACACGGATTAGTACAATATGGATCCCTCCCTGAGATGTTATCCCTTCAGGGAGCATCAGGGTACTCTATGTTCTGTGCGTTTCACTTACATGGCGTATCACTATGCTTCTTTGGTTCTTTGATCACTTGTGACATATACTCATATGATCACAGAGTCTTCTTTGAATCCTTATCCCATTTATTGGATTTCCCAGAAACCCTATTTATGGGACTACTATGTACCATCCTTCGGGGGCTTATCACCCTTTGGGGGCTTACCACCCTTTGGGGGCTTATCACCCTTTGGAAGCTTACCACCCTTCGGGGGCTGTTACATAGAATCATAACATAATCTGGTTGGATCTTTGTGTATTAATTGGGGGTACGGGGGAGTATAAATAGCCATGTGAACAATTCTAAAGTAGAATAGCCATGTACGCCTCTTTAGTATAGCCATGTACAATCAAGCCGTTCACATGTCGACTTTGTACTCTAAATCACTAGTCACTAGTAGCTTTTTACTTATAGTAGATATTTCTATTACAGTTCTGTCTCTCTGTTTACATACTATATTTTTTCAATATCTATATCTTACTTTACTGCATGATTATATTTTCTAACCTGCTATGAACTGTTGAGATGTATTGTGCTCGCTCCCGTCCTGACTGGACCTGTTGAAAATTTTACAGAGGATGATGAGGAATCCTGCACCCCTTACTTTGGAGCTTGCCTAGATGACACTCGCGACCTGGACCCCTGGGGAGGTTCAGGCAGCTGCTGAGGACGATACCTTGCATAGTGTAGATAGATAGCTTAGACTGTTCTTTCTTTTCATGTTTAGTTGTTGCCTTTATTTTCAGAGTTGTATATTTTAGAGATGTTGAGACTTTGTTATTTCTTTCTGCTGTATCTCAATTGAGGATTTTTTATCTATTTCCATCGTGCTATATTCTACCTCAGATTGTGATTGAGTTGTACCTCTGTGTCGGCCTCCTTTTTGGAGAGTATATTCATGTTAGTTAGTCATAGTTCATGACCTAGAACAGCGTTCTACCGCCGACACTGCGGCGTAGGCTGGGCGCTGTTACGTACTCGTACCCTCACGATGGGTGCGAGTCGTGACACAATTTTAGTGGTGTCCCATGCAGGTCGAGTTTGTGTGGTGGTATTCGAACTAGAGTACCACTACAGCCTGCAGTAGGATTAGGATTATTTTTGAGGTACTCAATCACATTAGGAAAAACTCTTAACTGGATTCCTGCCATCTAAATTCCTGTTGAAGATTGCTTCCTTGAATAACTGTCCTCCCTTGAATTATCGATTCTATCTCAGTATTGATTCCTTGTTTGATCTGTCTCCAGGATGGTGGTTGAGACACGATCGCATCGCTCTGGCCCAGTAGACGCTGGTTAGAGGCCTACCACCCTTCGCCTGATTGTGGACACTGGGACCATAGCCCCTATTTCTGCTCATATAGAAGCTTCTGCAGCTTTTGGGAGCGCACCTCCACCTGTCCGGAGGTCTTCCCCCGTCATTCCAGATATGTACCAGCAGCAGTTACCTTCAGGGACAGTAGATGCGGCTCAGATGTTTACCCTCTTCCAGCAATTCATGGAGTTTCAGCAGCAGATACAGCAGAGCCAGTCTGCTGATATCCGGCAGAGCATACAAGATACTCACCAGTTGGTCAGGACGAAAGTAGAGCTAGTGGCTGCTCAGCCACAGGGAGGCCAGATGCAGCTGTATCAGCCAAGGACTCCAGACATCCAATCCTTTAAGAAGATGGGACCCCGAGACTTCAAGGGTACAGAGGGCATCATATACGCTGACGATTGGATAGAGCACATTGAGAAGATATTCCGATTGGCACAGATACCAGTAGGATTACAGATCGAGGCAGTCGCCAGTCAGATACAGGACTTGGCCCGTACCTGGTACCAGACGGACCCGAGGGTTGGTACAGCCGGTCAGACTTGGGCAGCGTTCAAGAAACTGTTCAAGGAGAAATTCTTTCCCGATACTGCACTCCGTGCTTTGGAGGCGCAGTTCGAGAGTTTGGTTCAGGGGAACCAGACCGTTGAGGAGTACGCTGGAGAGTTCAGCCGTTTGAGCAGATTCATCGAGGATCTTACCGAGGTCGGGAAGGTGAGGAGGTTTCGCAGGGGTTTGATTAAGGAGATCAAGTCATATACCAAGAGCGGCCGCGATGCCACTTTCGAGCAGATTCTGGTAGGAGCCATGACAGCGGAGGACAATCTTGGGCTGAAAGAAAAGAGGATGCGAGACCCTCAGGGAGCTAGTGGCAGTGCGAGCCCGGCCAAGAGGCTCCACCTGCAGTTTTAGCAGCAGTATCCGCATCAGCTGCCCCACCTGCAGATTCAGCAGCAGTATCCGCATCAGATGCCCCACCTGCAGATTCAGCAGCAGTATCCGCAGCAGATGCTACCTCTACAGTTTCAGCAGCAGTACCAGCAGCCGAGGGTCTACCTTCAACAGCGGCAGTTTCAGGACCGTGTACCCTTTCAGCAAGTACATCAGCCACAGAGGCAGCAGCAGACCCCGGGACAGCAGCTTGTTATCATTTGCCCTTTTTGCAAGAGATCAGGGCACGATTGGGGCGAATGCCGGAAGAGGCTGGGCAGATGTTTGCTTTGCGGAGGATCCGATCATCGTCTGAGAGAGTGTCCCGAGTCATCGGGACAGACAATTCAGGGAGCAGGAGCTAGGGCTCCGGTAGGCCAGCAGACGAGATTGCCCTTACCGACTCAGCAGCAGAGGTACATGCAGCATCAGCAGCAGGCCAGGGGAGGCTAGCAGGGGCGAAATTTTGCCAGAACAGTCGAAGATGCTCAGGCCAGTAGAGATCTTGTTGCAGGTTCCGTTCTATTCGATTTTCTTTCCGCAATTGCCTCTTATAACTGCTTTGAAATTCGATTTCCTCTGTTCCTTGTTAGTTGATCAATTCTGTCATGTTGTTCTTGTGTATGTTGATCTTTTTCTAAGATAAATCATATGGGCTAGGTCACCCAGTTATGGAATCTAGAATCTTCGATAGTCGTGTTAGCTGGCATAGTGAGGACATATAGTCAGATTTAGGACGTATTTCTCGGGTGTGGGAATTTAAGGTTTTCGCTGCCAAGCATGCGGCAATGCGAAAATTTTAAATACCATGATTCTAGAGGTATGTGCCTTAGTCGAGGACTCTGTGATTATCGTAGCCTTGCTCACTAGCATGACGAAGGTTCTGAGTATCATGATTTTGGACGGACGCATATGATTATCTGACGGTATGTTTGAGACTTTGATTGTGGGGTGTTTGACCTAGAAGGACTACTACCATTTTAATTTCGAGGACAAAATTTTTCTAAGATGGGTAGGGTTGTAACACCCAGTTTCTAGAATGAGGGTAATTTTGAAATTTTGTATTTTAATTTATTTAATTATGGTATTTAAATTAATAATATGATTTTTGGTGATTTTTAATCATTTTAAAACTATTTAAATCATGACTTATGATTTTGGTGTTTGGCTAGTGTAACCGTAGAGACTGTCTGCCCTAGAGCCTAGCCTTGTGATTAGGATGTTTAATTGGTACATTTTAGCCTAGAGGGTATTTTGGTCATTTTAGGATTTATTTGAATTTATTATGATTTATGAGAATTTCTGTGAATTTAATATTAATTAAATATTGCTATGTGTTATGTTGGTCTTGACTAGTTTGAGACTTGTAGACTAGCCTAGAACCTAACCCTAGCTATGGTAAGCCTAGCCTAACTAGAGTTAACCCATTTTAGTCATTAGAGATTGGTTTTAGAATGAGGGGATTAGGTTTAGTGAAATTAAGTCATGACTTATGGTTTAATGCAATGACTTATGATTTAATGACTTGTGAATTGAACCATGGGCCCATGACTTAAGCCCAAACCCCAACAAGCCCACCTATGGCAGCCAAACTAGGGTTCCACACCCTATTAATGCCTCTTCCATTTGTTCATGCCTCTTTTATTGTTTTTCTTCTCAAGCTTGGAGAAAGAGGTATAACCATCTTCCCCAATCCATAACTTTCCCATTTTAACTCCTATTCGGCTCAAACCACTTGCATTAGATTCTAATTGTCTCCCTCTTGCTGTTTATGGAGGATAATCTCAGGTTTGGACCAATTTGGAGAGTTTGGCTAACAAGGAGAAACCCCTCTTTTTGAAGCTTTACATACAAATTGAACATATAGGTAACTTCCTATTCCTTCCATAGATTTTCGATTTCTTTGCATGAATAGGAAGCCCTAGGTGTCCTCTCTCTGTTGGTATAGGCATTGTTAGGTTTCGTGTCCAATACGTGTTCGTATCGGACACGTATCAGGCCATGGTCGTAGGTGTTTGACGAAATGCCCCAAAGGGCATTTCGTTTTATTTTCTGAAATGTATTTGATTGGAAAAATAGATTTTATGATTGCTTATGGATTTCCAGAGTCCTTATGGAGTTTTCGTGTCGTGTCGGGACACGGGGGACACGAGTACACGCGGGTGCACACACGCGCACGAGCGCGGTTGGCTTCCTTGCTACCACGTGTCTCGTGTGCCCTGCACACAGCACTTGGACACGCCAAAATTGGCATGGACACGGGGGCAGTGTCTGTGCACACTCCCCCAAAAATTTAGAGCACCACGTTTCGTGTCGGACACGAAATCGGGGCTGCACTGGGTTTACACTGCACTGTTCCACGCAAAAATTTGCGTCTGATACGACCCTTTAACTCAGACACGACACAAATTGGACACTCAACTATGACACTGACACAAAGCCCTACGCTGGGCGAACCCATGTGCACGACCACGACACACCTCGTGCCCTGTGTCGAGAGCACGAAGGCTCGACACGCAAGCACGAGGCAGTCTTTTGACTGTTTCTCTGAGTTTCACATTCACTGTATTGGACACTTGTGTCCTGTATTGGACACGATATGAATGTTGGGACACGAGCACATGTAGGAGGGGGTTCATTACCAACTCCTTATTTGTAATTTAGATGATCGATTGATTTTGAATTCATGAAATTCCTAAGAGGACTGATACTTCACTGATACACTGTTAAATGTGATTTCCCTGATTTTAACCTGTTAATTAGCTGTTTTTATGATGTTAAATATTGGAATAGGTTCACCACATGTGTAATGACTAAGAACCATGCTAATTTGTGATGGGTTTGAGCAATGGGTTTTTGAAATTGACTTTTGATATGCTAACTACTAGGGATGAATTTCATTGAACTGTCATTCAATTTCTTTTTAAAAAACTGAACTTGATTTCTCCTCTCTACTGAAAACCTGAGATTCTTCTTATTGAAATCTGAGATTTTAACTCAGTTTTGATTACATTTCACTGAGATATGAAAACTGGAATTGGGAATAAAGTTGAAAACTGAGATTTGCTCACATACACAAATCCTGAACACTATTTTCCCTGTGTATCATCACACACACACACATTCATGACAGGTGCACCCATACACTCATGCCACACTACTGCTACCACAAGTACTCTAAGGACACACACACACACATGAGCAAACTGTCACTCACACTTTCACTAATTTCTGAGGTTGCATTGAATGGTTTGGTTCTTTTTCATATTAATTTCTCATATTAAACTGAGTCAATGTTAACCTGAGATTATATGAAATGAGAACTGAACTCTCTCCCTATTTACTGAAATGTTAATTTAGAACTGAAATCTGAGAATGGTTTGAGGACTGGAGTCTTGGACTGAAACTGATTTGTAAATGTATTGATTTCCTTTCCCTTTTCGAATGGGTATTGAATTGATTTATTGATAACTGAGAATTGGTTTCCTTTTTCCTTCTTTTATTAAAACTGAAATTTAGGGATCATTTAATGTGAATCCTCTTACTTGTATTAGTATTTCATTGCTGAACTCAAATGTGGGATTTGGGATTACTACTCACTGTTTTTGTTTATGTTCTTGATTGCACTCCACACAGGTTCCCTTCATGTCACTGTTTGTAAATTCCTGAGTTCACTCTTCACACACATTGCTATATATATACACATACACACAGCCTATAAATGGCTCCTGAGCACAGCCTTAACACTAGCCTATTACCTGTCCTAAACCAGTCCTTATCACTCCACAAACCTGTCACACATGTGCAAGCCTCATTCCTATGTCCTATTACACACCAAGTACACACACACACACATATACATTGACACCACACACACATGTATCCTCACTCTCATGACACTTTGTTCACACTCTTAACCCACACACACAGGAAACACATATACACAACACATTACCTTTTTCTATCCTTCTATATATATATATATATATATATATATATATATATATATATATATATATATATATATATATAAATATATATATATATATATATATATATATATATATATATATATATATATATATATATATATATATATATATATATATATATGGTTGATACATATATATATATATATATATATATATACATTTTATATATATATATATATACATTATATATATGGTTGATAATATATGTATCAACCATATATATATATATATATATATATATATATATATATATATATATATATATATATATATATGGTTGATACATATATTATCATGTATCCTATATATTATAATGTGTGTATTATATTATTTTAGATATATATGTTAATATGTGTATATATAGATATGTGTTGCTATAGGTAATATAGCCTATGGGCCTATAGCCTAGGGCTCATTACCTATGAGTGTGGCTTGAATGCCAGTTACATGTGTGGTTGGTTTGTATAGCCTAGATTTGATGTGTGCTTGCTAGGATAGCCTTGGTTAGGCTTAGTAAGACTTGTCTGGGTTAGGTTGACCTAGTTTGACTAGTGTGGTTGACTAGAGTTGACCAAGTGTTGACTTTAGTCTAGTTTGACCTAGGCAGCATACAGATGCATTGTAGATTACTATTATCATCCCATGTATACATCTTGACTTGTGTTGCTCTAACTAGGAGTCAGGTATCTCATCTCGGACAGTACATTTACTTCAGACATTCAGATACGAGGCGAGTACATTCTCTGATCATTTCATATCCTGCTTAGAATTATTTTCCTGCATTAAAATACTTTACTTGATACTGTCACGTTGGTCACACGGATTAGTACAATATGGATCCCTCTCTGAGATGTTATCCCTTCAAGGAGCATCGGGGTACTCTATGTTCTGTGCGTTTCACTTACATGGCGTATCACTATGCTTCTTTGGTTCTTTGATCACTTGTGACATATACTCATATGATCACAAAGTCTTCTTTGAATCCTTATCCCATTTATTGAGTTTTCCAGAAACCCCATTTATGGGACTACTATGTACCACCCTTCGGGGGCTTATCACCCTTTGGGGGCTTACCACCCTTTAGGGGCTTATCATCCTTTGGGAGCTTACCACCCTTCGGGGGCTGTTACATAGAATCATAACATAACCTGGTTGGATCCTTGTGTATTAATTGGGGGTACGGGGGAGTATAAATAGCCATGTGAACAATTTCAAAGTAGAATAGCCATGTACGCCTCTTTAGTATAGCCATGTACAATCAAGCCGTTCACATGTCGACTTTGTACTCTAAATCACTAGTCACTGGTAGCTCTTTACTTATAGTAGATATTTCTATTACAGTTCTCTCTCTCTGTTTACATACTGCATTTCTTCAGTATCTATATCTTACTTTACTGCATGATTATATTTTCTAACCTGCTATGAACTGTTGAGATGTATTGTGCTCGCTCCCGTCCTGACTGGACCTGTCGAAAATTTTACAGAGGATGATGAGGAACCCTGCATCCCTTACTTTGGAGCTTGCCTATATGACACTCGCGACCTGGACCACTGGGGAGGTTCAGGCAGCTGCTGAGGACGATACCTTGCATAGTGTAGATAGATAGCTTAAACTGTTCTTTCTTTTCATGTTTAGCTGTTGCCTTTATTTTCAGAGTTGTATATTTTAGAGATGTTGAGACTTTGTTATTTCTTTCTGCTGTACCTCAGTTGAAAATTTCTTATCTATTTCCATCGTGCTACATTCTACTTCAGATTGTGATTGAGTTGTACCTCTGTGTTGGCCTCCTTTTTGGAGAGTATATTCATGTTAGTTAGTCATAGTTCATGACCTAGAACATCGTTCTACCGCCGACACTGCGGCGTAGGCTGGACGCTGTTACGTACTCGTACCCTCACGATGGGTGCGGGTCGTGACAGAAACAAGGAATAAATAGGTTCTAATAAGTAAAATAGGAATGGGCTCACAATAAATCAACCAAGGCTCTAAATCAAACAATACAATTAATTAATGATTTCTAAATGATAACCTAAAAAACCAACTAATAATAATAATAATAATAATAATAATAATAATAATAATAATAATAATAATAACAACAACAACAACTAAACTAACTAATTAATTACACTAAACCAAATAATTCTCCCAATTTAATTACAACCAAAATTTTAGGTTTTACATATATTCCTCCTTTCCTAATATATATATATATATATATATATATATATATATATATATATATATATATATATATATATATATATATATATATATATATATATATATATATATATATATATATATATATATACACAAAGAGCTTCTCCTACGAAAATAACTTACGGGACAAACTTACTGGATGAGAAAATACATGTATGATTCTCTTCTAAATCTCTTTCTCGTTAACAAAAAAAATCTCTCTTTTCAAAATCAAACCTATTTCTATCTTAAAGATAAGTCTATTTATTTTTAAATGGTGAGAGATTTATTTATTAGTTTTTAAAAAATTGAGATAGATAAGTTAATTTTATATATTTTTAAAATAGAGATGGATTTTAAAAAAAAAATCTATCTTTAAAAATAAATATACATTTAAAAATTATATTTAAAAATATTAATATTAATCTTAATATTAATGTTATTTTTAATATTATTTATGATGTTAATTCTTCCGTGTTAATGTTATTGTTGATAGTAATTTTAATTTTAACGTTAATGTTTATTTTAGTGATAATTTTAATGTTAATTTTAATTTTAATATTAACTTTAGTTTTAAATTAAAATGAAAAATTAACATTAAAATTAAAATTAACACAAAATTAAAATTAATGTTAATAATAACACTAAAATTAACATTAACATTAACATTAACATTAACATTAAAAATCTAAAATTTAAATTAAGATTAAGATTAAGATTAAATTTAACATTAATATTAAAATTAATGTTAAATTTAAAATTAAAAAAAATTAAGATTAATATTTGAAATACAATTTTTAAAGGTATATTTATATCTAAAGATATATATTTTCTTATAATATCTATCTCTATTTTAAAAAAATAAAAGGAATAATTTATCTATCTCTATTTCTAAAAATAGTTAAATCTCTCTTTGTTTAAAAATAAATAAACCTCTCTTTATTTAAAAATAAATAGATAGATAAGTCTTATTTTTTAAGATAGAGATATGTTTGTTTTTAAAAGGAGATATTTAAATTATTAAAGAGAAAGAAATTTAGAAGAGAAATCTATTATACAAAACACAAAGGTTTTTGAATCCTAGGGCTGACTGTGCCAAGATAAAGAGTGGTTGGGATTTAATCTTGGTGAATCAACGGTTGTGAAATTTTATGGGGAATACAAAGAGTGGGATTTGCACTCATAAATGGTTGTGGATGAGCATTATTGAGAGTGTAATTTTATGGAAAATGAGCATTATTGAGAGTGGGGTTTTATGGGGAATCCAAAGAGTGGGGTTTGCACTCATAATGGTTGTGGATGAGCATTATTGAGAGTAAAATTTTATGGAAAATCCAAAGAAAATTCACATACAGCAGTGGTTGGGATTTAATATTTTGATGGAGGCCTCATAATTATTATTGTTCGTATAAAATTGGGAGTCCAAGATTTTGTGGGGGAATACCTTAAATGAACATGCCCTATGGGCACGGGTTATGACTAGTCTATTATACAAAACACAAAGGTTTTTGAATCCTAGGGCTGACTGTGCCAAGATAAAGAGTGGTTGGGATTTAATCTTGGTGAATCAACGGTTGTGGGATTTTATGGGGAATCCAAAGAGTGGGGTTTGCACTCATAATGGTTGTGGATGAGCATTATTGAGAGTGGAGTTTTATGGGGAATGAGCATTATTGAGAGTGGGATTTTATGGAGAATCCAAAGAGTGAGATTTGCGCTCATAATGGTTGTGGATGAGCATTATTGAGAGTGGGATTTTATGGGGAATCCAAAGAAAATTAACATACAACAGTGGTTGGGATTTAATATTTTGATGGGGGCCTCATAATTATTATTGTTCGTATAAAATTGGGGGTCCAAGATTTTGAGGGGGAATACCTTAAATGAACCATGCCCTATGGGCCCGGGTTATGACTAGTATACTATATACGGCTAGATATTTTTGTGTTTTCTTTTCTCACCGTAAGAATTATGGTTGGGCACGAATCGGACTTGGCCCAAATTTTATGGTCCCGGACCGAATCCGTTAATTGGCGGGACGGGACGGGTCAAAAACTATTAGAACCGGAACGGGCTCGACCGGTTCGAAACAGGTCCGAACCGGGCCGACCCGCGGGTCCAAAAAAGTTAAAAAAATTAGAATAGTAAACATTTACATATGTTTTATTATCTATAAGAACAAAACAAGTCTTATGTCTTCCCAAATTTCTAGAATTTGTTTACTAAACAATAATTTGTTCTATTATCTATAAACTATAATAGCAAAAAAAAAATACAAAATTGATAAAAAAAAAATACATACCCCTAGAAACGGGTCGGTCCGGGGCCCGTTTATTTTGAAAATAGGACCCGTCCCGCTCTGTTAGTGTCACACGACCGTCCCGTTTAAATTTCAAATTTTAGAAACTGGCTTGTTTGGACATTTTAGGGTTCGGGCCGGATCGAAACCGCGAGTCTTGGAACCGTATGCCCACCCCTAGTAAAAATTTGGTCTATTCCGTAAACTTGTCCCGTAAACTTTTTTCGTATAAGAAGGGGCTGATATACAGAGAGCTTCTCCTATATATATAAAAGTCAGGTTTCGAATTTTTCGGATAATCCAACACATAAATCTGGGACCAATCTGATTTTTAATTTGGTTCAAATATGTAGCCTAAATTCGATTACCTTCAACGCTAACTCAACTCATTAACGAGTTTACTCAATCGGACTGGATTTAGCCCGCCAAGGTTGTACCCTAAGGCCTCGTTTGGTTCGCGGAATGGAAAGGAAAGGAAACTGATTCCTTGGTATTTTCTTTCCTTTAGGAAATTATAATTCCTATAAACTTTCCTTTCCGGTGTTTGGAAAGATCGGGATTATAGCCGGAATATATCTTTAATTTTCATTATAGTGTTTGATGTTTGTAAAGAAAGGAAACAAAATCAAGTCAATTTTCCAAAAATACCCTCGTGCTAATAAAAATAATTATTACTTAGAAATATTTTCGTCTAAAAGATATTATGGATAAAAATGATAAATAATATTATGAACATGGATATTTTGGTCAAAACTTTTTGTAATAAATGCGGAAAAGTTGGAGGGAAAGTGATTCCTTAGATAAATGGGAGGAACCACTTTCCCTCCTATTTTCCTATCTCTTGAAAATCATTTTTCCTTTCCAACAACTTTCCTTTGGCTCCCAAACATAGGAAAGGAATCACTTTCCTTTCCCAAGCTCCAATTCCGGTAACCAAACGAGGCCTAAATAAACCTACACCGTTCTGCCGACGGTTCATTTTAAGATGAATTCCCATCTGCGAGACACTGGATTGATACCCAAATCCTCTGCCACGTGGCCCACTCTGCGCATGGTCGTGTGGGACCATCTTCCATAAAAAAAAAAAAGAAGCTTTTTTTCTTTTCTTTCCTCCTCCTCCTTTATAAGCAGAAGCGAATAAGATGAAGAATTGGAGATTGGCAAAAAAAAAAAAAACTCAGCGAGAGCGGTTCTGTGTTTCTCTCTGCTCTTTATCCCCTCTCTTCCTAATTCCTCTCTAACCCTAACCCTAATTTTCCCAAATTAACAAAGAAAAAAAATACTGGAAAAAGAATATCGGCGGATTAGTAATCACGGATCTCGAGGTACCATCGCACGATTCTTCATATTTTTGATCGATGCATTTTTTTTTATTTTTTTGCTATTTTTTGCCAATTTTTCTGTCAAATTATGCGTAATTATTCTTATGTTTAATCAAACATGTGCTTATTGATCGGTTAGATGCTCGCAGAAAGGATGTTCTCTTGCTATAATTGTTGCTCTCTGTTGTCGGTGCGTGTGGATTCAGGGAAGGATGATCTGTTGTGAGTAGACTGTTTCGATTGTTCTGTGGATCTGTCTATGGTTTCAATTCTGATGGCAAGGGGTCAGAATTTGTCGAAAAGAACGAGATTTTGGATATATATTCTATGATCGAAGCTTGTTTCGATGGGGTTTCTTTCAGATTTCTTCAAATAGTTGGTGTGCGGAGTTATTAACATCAATTTCTTCTTGTTTAGTGGCTGTTTGGATGCATTAAGTTCACGGAAGTGCGAAAGTGTGAAATCAGAATTTTGCATACACGTTGCATATGCATATATTTCTACTTCATTTGTTGTTTGGATGCTTTGAAGAAGTGTAGCTTGGAAGTGGCAAATTTATATTTTGTTGTTTGGATGTCAAATAGAAGGAGATGGGAAAGTTTATTGTAATAATAACGAAATTTAATTAATTATCTAACTAAAATGACAAATATTTACTAATACTAATTATTGAACCTTTTTAACAATTAATGTCGTCATATATTTTATTAACTATTGTAATGTATTAAATAATATAATTATTGTGCATTATGGGTTACTTATTGTATGGATGATTATCTTTAATTGTTTAATATTAACTAATATTATAAAGTATTTGATATCTATATTGCACAAACACAGAAATGACACAATGATACAAAATCTTACATATTTTGATGTGTCCTAATGTATTTTGGAGTATTCGTGGTATATGTCTGATATGCGTCTGACGGCACGGTCCAGAGTGTCTGTAGCTTATTAGAGATTAATATTTTGATATGTCTAAGCTAACTATTTAACTTATTAGAAATTAATATTTTAGCTAAATTATAATTAAGGACTATTACTAATTATTTAATTGATTAGAAACTAATAGTTAATAATATTATTATTGCTAGCAGTATTAAAAAGATCGAATTAAAAAAAATCTCACTCCCTCACCTACATCCTTGTTAAAAACAAGAATGTGAGATTAGCCAAAAAGTGGGCATAAAGCACCTGACATGAAGTGCTTGAAGCAAATCATGTTGGCACTTCCTTAAACAAAAGCACACTTCCTTGCACACACAAATGCATGAAGTGGTGACAGCAGGTGCATGCACGTTTAAGCTCACTTCAAAGCTTCAAATCCGCTATCCAAACACTCACTTAGTGTTTGGGAGATTCTAGCTTATAGCACGTGATTGTAGTATTACACATATAATTGTGTTTGTATTTAGATCATAATTTTCAGTCAATTATTCAGGGGTAGTAAATAATATTATAGGACGCACGGATACTCTGGAAATTGATGACATCCGTCTGATTTGTGTCAGACATGACAAGATACACTATAAAAAGTGTCACATTGTATTGTCTTGTGTCTTATTTGTGTCCATGTGACGTAAAATAAGAATACGTAACCTAATTTCAACTTATCCTGTCATCTTGCGTTATTCCAGTAATCAGTCTAAATACGTTGCCTTTAGGAGACCTAAGGGATTGCTAATTTGATTTACAAAGGGAAGATAATTTAATAGACAGGCGTAAATGATTTGGATGATATTCACTCATTTAATTTTTTGGCATGTAAGTCAGAATGTTTGATTGGGAAGTTGATTATAGTCCGTTTCTGCACAGTTTTTGGTTGCATCCTAAGGGACAGCACCCTGCAGTCCTGGACCTTTTTGTGTTAAAAGAGTTTCAATGTTTATGCTTCATTTTCTAAGGCTACTGCACCCTGCAGTCCTGGACCTTTTTGTGTTAAAAGAGTTTTCAATGTTTTATGCTTCATTTTCAAGGCTACTGCAGTTTTGATTGTAGTTCTCCCAGGTTTCTCCAGTCCAGGCTTAGATGTTTCAACTGACCATGTTAACTTAATGAGATGTTCAAGTTTTATGGAGTCATGGTTGCTCCTGCAAGATCTATAATGTACCTTGTTTTGATGCTGGGATCCTAGCATGTCTGATGCATCTTCGGAGCAGAGGTACTAGAAAGCTATGAGCTATATTAGGTGATAATTGTAGATAGTAAAGTTTGGATCATTTTAAGAATGCAAGGATAGAACTTAGTGTTGTTAAACTGTACAAATTTGTTCCTATTTCCTGATGTGCCTTGATAAATATATCTATACCTATTCATCTTATACAAGTAACATAATTTAAAAGCTTTCTTTTTCTGGTATGCATATCAACATCTAAAGCAATAAATAAACGATCTTGGAGTTTTAGAACATAGTCTGAATCCTGCCAATGAGGCCAAAGGTGTATCATGTAAAAATCCTAATTTTTCCTCCCAGTTAATTATCTCATCTCAACGAATTAGTAGATCAGACAAGTTAATGGAAGGATAAGTAACTAAAGAGAGAACTTAAAGAGTTTAAAGGATCAATAATGAGTGATATGGACAAAATCAAAACAAAGAATGTGAAGCATAATTTCTTTTGAATTATTCACTCTCTACTACCCTCTTACGCTTCTTGTCCCCTTGGCTATTTTTATACAATTTATTTGTCCAGTGTACTAGTTAATTTGATTGATTTTAGATTTAAAGATGAGATGTAATAGTTGATCATAAAGTTGTAGGTTATAAGCATGATAAGATGTAAGATGTAATAGAAAGCTAGAAGATGTAAGATTGAATGGAAAGCTAGAATAACCAATACGAACAAGTTCCACCTTGTTCCACCTTTTCACCTGAACCGAATTTGTGCAGGTTAGAGTATGGTTTCACAGGTTTTCCCATTATGAACATAACTAGCAGGATCTGAATCTCATGGCCAAAAGACCTGTCTTATATTTTGTCCTTGCATCTTGCAATTGCATACATCTTCGACTACCTCAACTTTTCTTTGTTTTCCTTCGCAAAGAAAATTGTGAAGGATCCTATTTCTCCGGTTGAATCATATTTTGTTTACAACTGTCAAACTAGAGTTCCCATTGTTTTTATTGATGTTTCCTTCTCAATAAATCTAGTCCGGCTGTCTAAGTAGTGTATCATTGTATCTCCTTTGTCAAGAGTAGTAAAGCATCTGTTACATTCTGAATTGTCGTTAAGCTTAGAAAAGAGTTGTCTTGCCTATTTTCTTATTTTGATCTCCTTCGACTACCTCAACTTTTCTTTGATCTCCTTCGCAAAGAAAACTGGGAAGGATCCTATTTCTCCTGTTGAAGCATATTTTGTTTACGACTGTCAAACTAGAGTTCGCATCGTTTCTTATTGATGTTTCCTTCTCAATAAATCTAGTGCGACTGTCTAAGCAGTGCAACTCCTTTGTCAAGAGTAGTAAAGCATCTGTTACATTCTGAATTGTCGTTAAGCTTAGAATTTTTTTTTGTCTTGCCTAGTGTTTTGAAAACATGAGAGAGAGGGTGGGTTGGGGGGGGGGGGGATGTGGAAGTCTTACATTAAGAGCAAATGACCATTGACTGACCCTTTAGATTTTGTATTTTCATACCTACGTTTTATGTGAGGGACCTACCTCGATTTATAGAGGTTTGTCAATTGTCATACATTCTGAGAATATTTTTCATCACTTTCTTCACTTCTGAGTTGTGTTGCATGCTGTGATAACCCCACTTTGCGGGTAAATTGCTTGAAGGGTTATGTGATAAATATTACTTATTTTCACATACATTCTACTCGTAAGCATTGTTTTTCTGGTCATCATCTTGATAGCTTTTGGTTTGGTCTTAACTAATTGTGACATGACTTATTCAGTTATTCTTAAGGATTCTTCTCCGTACATCTTACTACTATGCCTCCTGAAGGATGCCTCTTATATTAAAATTTTGTTGTTGGCTACATGAATGCATTTCCTCTTTTCAGCTTTTTTGAGGCTCATCTCAACAATCACTTACCAAGCTTCTATTGTTTTTGATAGCCTTTCACTTCTATCTCTATCTCTTTGTTAATATTTTGAATCCCTATCTTATTGTCTTGTTGGCTTTGTTTTCTTTTTTCTTGGAAATATATTTTTAGACCACAGATCTGATGGCATACATTAGTTATGCTATAACTGTGTCCGCTCATTTCCACTTCATTTCTTGGTTCCCCTTCCTGCCCTCGCCTGCTTATACAATGTAAATAAGGATATGTAACAAATGTAAAGTTAGACCTCAGTTATAGCTGATTCCTCATTTTATCTCTACTACCACGTAAGTTTCAATCAATTGTAGTAATCTATTTTTTATATTTTTTTTATCATTGTTTAACATTTTCTTAAATATGTCAAACTTGGCCCACTTGGGTCATCCCTATTTCATTAGTAAAATACTAAAATCACTATCATTAGAAATTTATCTCTTAATTTTGATTTCTCCTGCCAACAATCAGTTACCTTATATCATCTTCCTTGTAATTATAAACTTGTATAAATGTGTCAACTGACTTCTTTCTACCAACTAAATCTCTCAAATAATTTGTTATGACCTGTTCTACCAAAGATACCTCTTAGTAGTAAACCATGTGCTCACCTTTATACCTCTTAGTAGTAAACCATGTGCTTACCTTTACTTGGAATAGTCTGGACAACAACTTATGCTCTTATCCTCTACAGTTCTTTGAAGCAGCTTCGTTTTCATTGACAGAAACTGGAATCGGCTAATCTGATTTTCTTGACTCATCAATTGTATCATACATTTGGCAGGGTAGCTTGTTAATACTCGTTGGCGATCATAGAAGTCACTCTGATATTGAGCTAAGATAAACCATGCTAATTGTTGGGTCCTTCACACGTATTCTCTAGTTGGAATTTTGGATGCTGTCATAGTTTGTGTTCACGGACTAGATCTGTTACCATTATCCATGAGATCTTTTGACGACATCTATTGTTGCTTTTGGTTTCAATATGAAATTGGTTTATGGACAACATTTCACATTAATCTCCTGAAGTAACTACCTTTTATGAATTATTATTTGTTCTCGTATCCCAACAAGTGCAAAGGATTAGTTCCCATTGATTGGTGAGGTATGAAAAGGAACCTGAATGAAATCTTCCATTGATGCTTCATTATAGATGGATAAAACATACCTAATTTGGGGTTCCTGCTATAATCCAAAAATGGCTGAAGCTTTAGGACTCAGAATTAGGTAACCTTACCGTAAATAAGCCACTATTCAATTCAAGAAAATTTACTTATTAAGAAATAACTGCCAAGTATCATTTGTTTATATGTAGAGTTTTACAAATTTGATCTACATTTACCTGAATCTTGACATGTAAAGCATGAGGGCATTAATCAGTGTTCTAAAAATCGGCCTAGGCGCTAGGCGCCCGCCCACCGCACCGAAAACCCCCTAGGCGGTGGGCTAGGCGGGCCTAGGCGTCCCTAGGCGGCGGGTTTTTTGATTTTTTTTTTTTTTTTTTTTTTTTTGATTTTGTTTATTCTTAGTTGTATTTTGGATATTTGTTTGGGTTTTAAGATAGTATTTGGATTTTAGAACATTGAAATTTCAAATTTCAAAATTTCAAAAATTTCAAAAAAAAAAAAAATTCTAGGCGGCCGCCTAGGCGGGTTAGGCGCTAGGCGGACCTCCGCCGCACCGAGTCCGTCTAGCGATTTTTAGAACATTGGCATTAATCAATTAAGTAAAAGATCTTTTTGTTTTATTACTGTTGTCTTAGGTGTCTTAAATCCTCTTACTAGGCATGGTTACTTAAGAGTTAAGATCCTTTATCCACATACTTTAACTAAATTGAAGACTTGAACAAACTGATAAATTTCTAATCAGTTATTTAGATCAATATAAAGTTACTATTAAGTGTCTTGAGTTGTTATTGAAGCATTCCAATTCAAATATAAAATGATTTATTTTGTTTGTTTAGGACTATTGTTGCTCAAGCTCAACTTATGTATTAGTTGCAGGTTGCGCGTAAAACTGATGTTTAGCCTAATGGGTGTCATGAATCTTCTTTTTCATGTTAATCTTTCTTGTCGTTTTCTTCCCTCTTAATTGACCTTTATAGTGAGTAATTTTGGTTACTTATAGGAAGTTCCTCTTAATATTGGTTGAGGTTTGGGACCTTTGGGTGTATCTGTTGGATGTTCCTGTACATGAAATGATGCCAATGGTGCTTCACGGTAGCATTATTCCTCAATTGCCTACTCATTTAAGCATTCTAATGCTTATTGGCTGCCAATTAAGGCTTAGTTGATTGTGACTGACTTTGCAGGCTAATAGGTGGTTAATGCTGCTTTTATCTTAACTACATTGCTGGAAAACTTCTAGGTATGATATATCAGCAAAATGGTGAACTTGGGACCTTGAAGACCTACACTAGTAGTTTCTGACAAGACCTAATGAGGTGGGTTATTTTGTATTGATGAATATGTTCTCTCTAGTAAATAGAACAATAGGTTGACTACACTCCTTTTGCTCAGACTGCTCAAGGATTTATTCAGTGAGGACAGTAGCAGCTTTTAACTGCTGCATAGTAAGCTGTTTTCCTGGGGTAGTCTGATAGCTAAAATTAATTAGTTAACTATCAGGATGTTTTCACATTAAATCCAACTTTTGGCATTTCTTTAATGATTTTCTTTTTCTTACTATTTTTTCTGTAGAAAAAATCCATATAGAAAATATGTTCTAAGTAGAGATGTATGGTCATTAATTATTTATAGGAATAAGGGTATTTTAAAATGTAGGATTTTGGCTCCTTTTTCTTGACAGTTTGAACTGAACTTAAATGGTGTTGCAGGCACTTGTTTGGCCTTATTGTACCAAAGAGAGGAGTATATCGGAATCTTGAATTTACAATCAAGATTCATTGAGCGGAAAAGCTGGTATTTTGTTGGGCCTAATATTTCAACATAACTTGTGGAGTTGAGAAACAAGTTTGAAGCTTTTATCTTGAATATGCAGAGTGAAATGTTGCAATACACCATGATGCTCCTTAAAACTGAGGTTATACTCCTACAGGGCTTTCTTTTCATGTCCTTGGTATGGTTCAGCTCTTCGCTGGGAATTTTTGTATCCTTTAGCTCCATGTCCTTAGTGTTGCAATCATGCCTAAGAGAATTTACTACAAAACCACATCAGATAAATCAATGTATGCTCCTTTTGTAAGGATTCATCCTTCTGTCTGGTGTCAAGCTTTTCTTTCTTCAAAAAGAACTTTCTTTCATGTGTTCAGACCAGAAAATTTCTGAGCTACCTTCATCCTTCCATGCCTTCAAACTCAAGTATCTTATCTGCAATTGATTACCTTTTAAAGGTATCTAAGAAGTGAAGCTTTTCAGAATACCAAATGTCTCTCCCGATCTATAGCATTAATAATAGGCTGTGAATGACGGCTGGATTTTGATGCTTTATTCTCTTTCTTGACTGTGTAGCTTCTGCTAATGCTGACTGTATTGTTGGTGTTGCATTTTGAGCTATTTCGCCTTGGAACAAAATTCTTCTCATTGTTTGGAGTTGATGAGTGGGAATTTTAAACATGCTTGAAGAAGTCTTGACTTACACCTTTATTAGCTACTATCCATGATCTTTAGTTGGGCACCGAAACTAAAGAAGGAAACTAGGAGGTGAATAAGAATTTCAATGAAGTGGCACTGGATTGGAGGTTGAAGATGCAAGATTATAATAATTCTTTTCTGCACAATCACTCAATGATGACTACATCTCAGGCAAAAGGGGCTGATCATATTAAAATATCAGACAAGGAAGCTGCATTTCACATTTGGGGATTTTCGTATTTGGTTAGTGTTTCAATGATGCCCGAGGATATGTATTATCTCGATATATTCATGTTTAAACAGCTTGACTGGTGGCCCTTAAGTCATCTTCCTTTACTAGATTTCATTCCAATTAGAAGAGTAATGATATGGATAATATTGTAATTGAGCTTCGAGAATGTAATATATGTCTATTAATAGCATTCCAATTTACGACATCTGTGTTTTGATGACTTTCTCAAACTTGCCAGCTATATCTTTTGTGCTTATGCTTGTAGTTATAACTTATAGTATATATATAATAAAAAGCTCTTTGCTTAGTTTATACTTGGAATCTGACAACATGCAAGATGCTTAAAAAATCATTAAAAAAATATTGCAGAAAGCATGTCTAAGAAAATCATAAATCATAACAGACATGCGCAAGTTTGTTTATCCTATGTATGTGGGAGGTCTGCTCAAGAAAAGAAAAATAAAGGACAGAGCAACAGTTGGAAGTACCTCTGCATGCAAGTTTGTGGAGGAGATAGTTAACTCTCAAATATTTTATTGGGCAACCTTTTAATTTGGTGTTTAAAAAGTTTTGAGGCTTCTTTACTTAATTTTTACTTTTCTTATAATGTTGTAGATTGCTTGATATGTTCTTGCGGGAGTTGTCTATAATTACCTCTAAAGTTCTGTCAGCATATCAGAAATAGTTGAAAATAATGAGTTGATTTGGTCTATTCTGTGGTTCATATTGAAATCATACCATAAATCATGATCTAATCGTCCCTTTATGCCTACATACTAAATTTGAGGATTTTTAGAGGATGTACTCAGTTTTGCTTTGGCTTAAACTTTTCCATCTTTTATGATCCCATTAGACAATTCTTTTCCATTTGATTTGTGTCTTGTCTAGATCAATACACATGGTTTCAGTTGTAACTGTATATCATATATTTTATTGTATAGGTCAAATGAAAATATTTGGAGGGAGCATCATTATTTTGTCCGTACTTTGTTTTGTAGGTTGTGTTTCAGCTATTGTTTTCAGTGTAGTTGGAACACATGGAAATCATTATCTATTGATAGGACATAGATGCTGTAATTAGAACCAAAATTAACATATTATAACAACAATATATAAAAGGCTATAATCTTATAGGCCAAAACTTTTGAATATATTCTGGCCGCTTATTCTTTGAAAATCTATATTGTTTTAGTTACCATGCTTTGAAGTTGAAGTGGTTGATTTTTTTTTCTTTTGTGACAAAGGGTAAGCATACATCCAGGAACTCAAACTGAATGCACGCTCAACCTAATTATAGTACTATTATCGAAATCTCTAGAAAAAAGTTGAAGTGGTTGATTTTCAAACTGTCCTAAATCGTGTACTTGGTGATCAAGAGAGTCGTGAGGAGTAGAGTGGGTAGAGGAGTATGTTGCAGAACCTCCCAACAAACTTGTAGGACTGAGGTTTGATATGCTTAACCGTTTAATCAGTGTGAATCAGGGAACTAGAAACATCTCTTATGGAGGGTCCTCTCTTATGGAGGGTCGGTGCACAACAGAGGTGTACTCGTACACAATTATGCATGCAATAATGTACAGACACCCAAACGCCTCCTTAACCTTAGCAGAAGGCTTAATAGCCAAGCTAGCAAGTAATATACTGTAATAGGAACTCTAAAGCTTATCACTGTTGATAAGAACTCTTTCTAATAAGGTCTGAAACTCGCATAGGGTCCCAGACGCTAATCCAGTCTTTGGACATGATAAAACAAAACCAGATTTTATACTCAACATGGAACTCATAGTACAAGCACGCACTTCATAAGTATTAAGAAGACATCCTAAACATACCTCTATGTAAGTTATATCCAAAGGTAACTTTTAGTCTCCAATATCCCAAAAATAAGTGTCTTTAGGCAGCATCTTTAAATTCTTGTTTCTTCTCTCATGCTTTTTCAGGTCTCTATTGGTCCTGTCTTTTATGTAGAGCTATACCAACCAAGTAGCTTGATACACTTTAATGTGTATGCAGGCATATTGTTAGTGTCGCTGGTTTTGTTCCTTCTGTATGTTACATGCATAAGACACATCAGTCAAGTAATTATGTAAACTAACCTAATGACAAGGAGTTTGCTATATGCTCTTAGTTTACTTCATGGGTGAGACTCATATGCACTAACATAGATGTCTTGTCAAGGAGTTAAATACCAGATGTGAATTGAGAAGTTTGTGGGAAAATGAGAACAATAGGTTTATAAATGTATTCAACGTCACCATTTATGTTAAGCTGGTAAAACAAATATTAACACCATCATAGTTGTTATGTCTAAATCAGTGATCATGTCATAGGGGAAGTAGCTCCGTCAGTCATGTAAAACTGAAACAAGTTAGAAATTTCTAGGTGAGTTTTCTTGTGGTGATTAGAATTTTAGAACAGGAAAGGTAGCACTTGATTGAGTATTTATTCGTTAATTGTTGGGTTACATCTTTTCATTATATCTTATGAAGTCTAAAAACCTTGAACTTGATGGCTTTGTATATCAACAAAAATGACACATGTTAAGCTTGTATTTTAAGTCATACAAGGAAGGAATATTGTTGGGTTTCATTTTCTACATCAGAAGTTCAGAAGGGAAACATGAGTGAACAAAGGATGAAGAATCAAAATTGATGTTACTTCTCATTTTTTGCAAGAAGATGGTGATCCTTTCTATAGTGAACATTCTCCAACTGAACCATGAGATATGTTCAGTTGATGTCTTCACTTTGATGGTAGAATTTCTCCTAGTTAGATTGTTCTATGCTTTATCAATCAGTTAATTGTGGACTGTCTTTTAATATGGTTATCAAATCCTGTTCAACTAAAAGGGGTGTGTCAGTGGCCATGGAAAATATCTGTAACTATGATATCAGACATTCTGGTCACTAATCAGTGGGGATATTGGAAGAAGGAAAATTAGTAGCATACTAAACATTATTGCCATTGCTTCTTTTGACAATATAGATACAGGAATGTGGTTTCGAGACTATGAGTCTTGCATTGCAATATGACAATTATAAATGATGCGTCTGTATTGTCACATGAATATATTTGTATACACTGGACTTGAAATTAAAATGCCTTCACTTTTTGTGTGTGTGTGTGTGTGTGTGTGTTGTTTTTATTTTTTTTTTATTTTTTATTTTTTTTTTTTGGGGGGGGGGTGGTTTCGTGGGGTTGTATTTTCCTTGGCAGACAGTAAGTTTTTTGGGTTATTATCGGATGTCTCTTCAAAAATGGTTCCATTGAAAGAGATTTACATATATTATGTTCAATTCTTACATGAACCTATTACCTCCTTAGTAACTCTAGAAATTTCCTTTCTCCAAATTTGTGAACTACTGAATGATAGAACTACATAATTCCCAATAACAACAGAAAGGTATCAGTTTGACTTTCCTAGCTAAAGTAGCATTGTATAGTTCCAGTATATCATAAGGTTAGCACAGTTAAGTTGTTATATTTGATTAACCTTATAGTTCATGCTGAATTGAAGTTGAACCAGTCCCCTCGTGCAGTTATAGTCAATGACTAAAGCATCAATTTGCTCTACTGTTTACATGAGGAGTACTTATAAGAATTTGTATTATTATTTCACTATTTATTATTTTGGTTTGATGGGCAGGGTGTTGCGACAATGGTCCAGTTAGTTAGTATATGCACATGCAACAGAGATTTGTAGGCGATTTATGATGTCTTCATTTGAGGGTTTACTTGGTACTTTCTGATCTACATGGGAATACCTTCCAAGTTCCAACCCATGTATCTCTTCTTTGATTTCAGAGTGTTATGTCAATATGACAGGTTTCTAAAGGGGCACAAAGGGATGAGTGGAAGACTTCCTTAGAAACTGGAGGTCTCTGGTTCGAATTAGGGGTTCTGTATGTCCAAAAAAATATAATTATGGCTAGTTGACAATTTAATAACGTAAAAAAATCCATATTAATCCTTGCAACTTCATTTGCTTGTATTATTATACTAAGTTAAGCCTGAAGCAATATATACTTGTAAACTGGACGTGGACATTATATTCAGTGCATAACAAGCTTTCAGAATGGAGCTTGGGTGAAGATTACAATAATAGGCCTATATAAGAAAATGCTCGTCTGCCGCATTTAGCAAACTGTGTAAGCTGTTTCAGCAAAAAATAACTGACATAAGCAACTTTGTTCTAACTTTTGCATCTTTTAAATGGAGAAAGAACCCATACATGACTTACCTACTAAATATATCAAAGTTGCTATTTTTTTTAGATATTCTTTTTAGCTAGTCTGACTTGCAGACTTACCTACTAAATATATCAAAGTTGCTATTATTTTTTAGATATTCTTTTTGGCTACTCTGGCCTTACATTTTGAAATGATGCATGAAATGGTTCATTCAACAGACAGCCTCAAAGAAATTAATTTTTTGGCCATGGTTGTGCTTATGCCTAATGATGAATTTGAATGTAGTAGTGTACTAAGATGTTTTATTCTATTTCTATGTATCTTGAATGTTCAAGCATGATAAGGAACTGTAATCTCTTTTTATGTTTCGAGTTCTTGTGGAGAGAATGGTCTCTTGAAATTGAAAAATCTGACCCCTGATCTCATCTATTTCCCTTCTCCAAAGTTAGAAATCTATGAAGCCCTTGGGCTTTTTCATTTTACTGTATGTATACACTGATAACAAAAATCCTAATCTCATTTGAAATACTCGTCAAAATGGTTAGTAGATCTAGGAACCCTTTGCGTAGATGATAGTTTGTGTTCTTGGCTGCTGAGTTAAGGTGTCTAGATATATCATCTGTTGGTTTGGTACACCTCATCTTGTTTTTACCCAATTTACAGAACTTTGTAGGCTGTTGATAACACAAAGAAGAAGATATTATCTCTTGGCTATAGTAGGACTATGTAATGTTATTGTAGTCACTTTAGTGCTCCTCTTGGTTGAGTATTCTAAGACACTTCGATGGATTCACATATTGACGTACTTAACCGAAATTATGCTCAGAATCGAATCCCAGCGCCTTCAATTATGTCAGTTAACTATTATTGTATACCCCACTTTAGTTCTACATTGCCTGGTCTAAAGTGGATGTCATGACTTGCTCCTATAAATGTACCTAGGCTTCTCATGCTTTGTTTATATTAATAAATTAAAAGTTCTCTTTGAATTTCATGGTATTAGAGCTTTGGAAAATTGGAAGAACTTCTTACTTCAAATGTTTTCTTTCTTTTCCCACACCACTCCACCAAACTCCCGTACCCCTCTGCCCCTCCTATATAACTGAACATAGGAACCAGACGCCTGGCTTAGATTCCGACAAAGCTATACAGTTTTCGACGAAGCTATTCATTAAGATCAACTTACGAGACTAGGTTTTAAATAGTATTTGACGGAGCTAACTCCTTCGGCGGAGTTAAACCAACATTAGCTCCCTCAGAGTTAAAAGTGCATCCTTCTACAAAAAAGGCGCTCGCATACAGCGGAGTTAAGCCAACATCAGCTCCCTCAGAGTTAAAAGTGCATCCTTCTACAAAAAAGGCACTCGCTTACAGCGATGCTACTACCAAAGCCTACGACGAGGCTAGAGTTGACGTACGACGACGCTTTCTTCAAGCCTCTCCCTAACCTAGTCGTCATTAATAACCAGATACCTTCCTTTCCAGTCCTCCATGATCTTTATGGTTCCTCGATGCCATCCGTATTATTGGCTTGTTTTTGTGCTTGCATGAGGTTTCTTGCTTGGTTCTCTTATCTTTGCAGATGTATTTCGACGTGATGTTCTGACGTCTTTGTTCTCTTGCCTCTTGGTGAGTTGGACAACAATATTTGTAGTGCTCATCTTGTGCGCCCTTGATTATAGTCTTCGACAACAACAAAGGTGTTCATGTTGATGCTTCTTCCTTTTCAGTCGACTTCAAACAGATTTATGACTCATCACGATCTCTCTTTCTGACACTTAATGGTCCAATGATGTAGAAAAAGTTTAAACAACAATGACATCCGTCATCATTTGACGAAGTTACCACCGGACTCCAAGGATCCTTAATTTTTTGGGTTCATAATGATAACAAGGTAAATGTTTGGTTGTCTAACTCTAAGAATGATTGTTGCTATAACTTTGTTATGTCTGAAAATTGTCAAAAAAATTTGGATGCTTCTTCGATCCGTATACTCTTCTAAAGACGATCTTCAGAAACTTTATGATATCTTTTACACCTTTAATACGACCACACGAGAAGAAAATTTACATGACTTTGGTGCCCTCTTTAGCGGCCTTCTTAAACAATGAAATGACTTTCAGTTGATTTCCTCTGATCTCGTTGTTAGTCGCCATAACGAGAGGCCTTATTGGTATGCTTCGCTTGGCTTCATTACCATCTACTTTTGAGAGCGTTCGCGCACTGCTTCTCTTTTATCATAGCTCTCCTCTGACGATAGTCTAGTCAACGGTTTATCGTATGTCTACAACATCTTCCTTTGTCAAATCCCCGTCAACTGCCTTGCTACCCGTAGCCAGGGTCGTGGTTGTACTTTTGATTCTTACCCCGGAGGCCTAGGTATTTCTTGTGGGTGTCCTTTATCTGCTCACGAGTTTGTCATTTCATCTATTCTCCCAGAGAAAAAAATTCGGATGTGTCTGCAGTAAGATATGTTTGTTGAAGTCAATTTACTGGTGCTCGACTCCTTTTATATGGGAAAGTAGACATCTAGCTCCTGCACTTCAATATAAATTTGTATAGCATAAATAATATGATTAACAAAGTAGCCACGGTCTATGTTACCCGGAATCTCCACTTTAAGGAGAAGTATCCGTGTCGACCCGATAGGACATGAGTATGGGTATAGAATCCGTATTCGATACTCCATGGTGACAATGATCATTTATTGTGAGAATCGGAGACTGGTAGTGAAGTAGATAGTTTATTTTAATGTGGTAGTAGTGGGGAGTTGAAGACGGTCCCTGGGGATTCATTCAACTAGTTCAATAAAGTTTACTAGTAGTTTATAATTACATATTGTCTTTTTATGAAACCTTAGTCATATCCCCGTACCCGTATCCAAAATTTGGATTATTTTTATCCGAGTCCATGTGTCATTCAATTATGAGTTTGAAGGACCCGACTTGGATATGTATCCATACCCGACACCCGTACCCGAGTCTATGTAACATAGGCCACATATATAAAAAACACACGGTAACAAAAGGAGTCGTAATTGTATCTCTCGTTAAATTCATAATGAAAATAAATGCGATATTTTCAAATCAACGTTCGCGGTATCGGAATCGGACCCTTTCTATGAGTATCGATTCGGAGTATAGGACTTCTGCTATCGGAAGAATAAATTATTAAAAATTTAGAAAAAAATTTTATACATTTAGCCATAATTTTTAGTATTTTATGTGTGTTGTTTCTTGGTAGTTATGAAATTGAATGAATAATAGTCACCCTTGTTCATTGGTTTATCTGTATAAATAAGTTTTCTTCATTTACATGCTTTTACAACCTTATTATGCTTTTACACCATTGTTGATTGGTCTATTCGTTCATTTTTTTCTACCAAATTTATTAGGAAAGAGACCCTCAACGTCATTATCGGTCATAACCGGTAGCGGTCGGTATCGGATTGTGACATGCCAAACCGTATCAATACGTCCGTATCATATCGGTATTGGCCAATACTGCAAACTATGCTTCAAATGCCATTTGTGGCAGCTAATTGAGCCTCCTACCTATATGGGTCTATTTAGGAATATGGAAGAAAATAATTCTTTTAGTCGAGCACCTATCTAAAACTTCTATAAAGTAGCTTTGGTATTATAAAGATAATAGTAGTCATTTGAATATGTGAACTGTCTTCCAGCCATTTTAGTCTTCCAGCCCTTCTAAATGCCTATGAAGTAGCATTCTGTATTTAAAAGGATATAGTAGTCATTTGAATCTGCATGAAACTCTTTGTTCACTTCCGAATATCACATTTTTATATCTAGCTTAAAAAACAATGTATATAAAGTAGAAATAGGCCAAGAATAGAACAAGTATAAAATTCTTTACCTGTTCATGATAACCCTTATTACTGATTTACCTGTAGCAGTCAGCAGTCAGCGTAACAGTACATAAATATTGTAACTTGTCAGTTCATCTATTACTGTTTTTTTTTCCAAAGAATGGGGTTGAAAAGAGTTGATTAGAACATTAAACTATGATCGACTTTGTGTTGTAACTCATTTTGTACGGTTATCAATTTGGAAAGCCTCATCATGTGGTTTGTGCATGAAACCCTATTTAGAATGGATTTTTTTTTAATGAGATCATTGAGATGCCAGATATCAGTAAAAAAATGAGCCATGGGATCTTGTATTGAAGTATATTGTAGTCAAGGTTGTGAAAAGCGCTAGGCGCTAGTATGGCGGGGCACCTGCCACCTAGCGCCTAGCCCGTCTAGATCTAAGATCTAGGCGGTTCAAAAATAAATAAAGTAAATCCAAAAAACCTACTAAGAATTGTAGAAAATTGTCATAAAACCCCAAAACATGCCTAGGCGGGCACCGGGCGCGCCTAGACTTCCTTTCAGAACAGTGATTGTAGTCTTAGAGAAATACTGTGTGGAGTCATTCTGACTGGAGATCGGCACCAGTAAACATAAACTAGTTTTTTTTTATCTACGGTACTGACACTATAATAAAACATGTACTAGTAACACTATCTACTTAGATAAACACATAATAGAATCCATTTAAGTTGTTTATTTGCCTTGTTATATGGCCATTAAGATCGTTAATCATTTAGTACTTAATTGGTGCTGGTGTTTGTTCCTTCTGCTTGAAGAATTACTCCTCCAATGCCTAGTTACAAAAAAACTATCCTTTACTTTTTGTTGAGGTATGGTTTTGTAATCATAACATTGTGTTCGGAGATTGCATTTTATCTGTCTTATGGTTTCATTACTCTAATGTAAATGGTAATGTGGTTCAAGGTTTTTTATTTCCTTTCTAAAATCATTATGAATTTGTTCCCGAGATTGCTTTCTTTAAATTGAGTCAAATGATCACTTTGACTTAAATTGTTTCATTGATGCTTCCCTTCTTTCATTTCGTGGTATTCTTTAGGCGCAGGACTTTTCCTTGGGGACTAACACCTGTTTTTCACATCTCGAACATCTGAAATGGACCGTAGAATCTGGAATCATCCATATCATGATCAACAGTTGCACCTTGGTACTCTCGTCATCTGTTAATTATCTACTAAACAGATTGCCACAAATTATGCTAAATGCCACATAAAATGAACTTTACGACTTATTGCAGTCAATGTTTATTTCTTTCTTACTACAGATATTGCAGCAGTTGGTGGAGTAAATCCCATGCCTTACTTTGACGTCACGATGAGATCAAACAACGTTCCTACATCAAACATAAGTGTGGAGATTCCAAATCATCTGGCAGCTAACACAGGATCATCACACAATCCATACATGCATGCTTCATCTGCCAGCATATCTAATCGAATGCCACCAAATTATGTCCAGGCAGGACCTTCTTGCTACAACCATTTTGCAAATGGGCCCACAAGCATTACTGTCAATCCTCAAATGGAACATGGAAGGGCACCCTTTAAAAGAAAGAATTCAGATGTATCCATGGCTGTTGATAGAGGGAACACCAATATTTATTACACCGCTGGAAGTTTAACTTTCCCATTCCATCTTCTACTTTACAACCAAATCTGACACCTGGTCCTCAATACTGGGCTTGGGATCCTGTAAGCATGCCCCTCGTTCACAGGAGTGATAATCTGTCTACTGTTGGTGAAGGATCTAATAGGAACGTTAGAAGTCGGCAATGCAACGCCCCTATATTGGAGACCCATCCAAGGGGGTCCCATTTATTTAGCAACCCCTCTCACCATCATCCGTCAACAAATGTTTCTGGTTTGGCTGCTGCTGGGCAATGGAGCCATCCTCCTGCATGTCTGGATTCCCAGCAGAGGGTTCAATCATCAGGTAGCCCTGATACTATACTGTCAATGTTGGATTTTGTGTGATGTTAGTTTTACCTACTGAATTATGTAAATTGCAGGTTCTGGTGGCTTTAATCTTGAGATGAACCAATCCCTTGGAGGGCACAGCAGTGTCAATCATAACATGGAGATTGATATTGGATACGACCTATTTCTGTTCACAGTGGAAGCTCAAGTACTCCATTGCCACCTTTGCATGGTATGACCTCCCAAGTTATGGTGTTAGTCACAATGGTTATGGATCTGGAACAACTCCTTATAGTGCCATTGCAAGCTACCAATCCGTGGGGTTTGTAGCCAGCTTAGAGAATGGGAGGCGGGTAGGAATGGAAGCTATTCCGCCCTCCAGACATTCAAGGCCCCTGTCTACTGTAGGACAGCAATGAGAGGAATGGAAGGTCACAGAATCTCTATGATGGACTCCAGCCATTTTCAAATGGACATAGTGCACGTAGTAGATGGGAATCTGAGGTAGGCATTTTTTCTATCAAGGTGAACACATTAATTTCTTCTGTTAATTTTTGGGGGGTTTCTCCTGAAATTACCTCCAAATATGTCTTCTACAGCATTGTACCCTCCAGACAATATTTGGAATCGGGTCAAATTTTTGAAATGCTGATCTTTTACTTAAGTAAATTATATCTTTAGAGGGTACAACAAGAAGAAATCCTTTATCCCATTTCCTTCCACTCATCTCTTTCGAGGCCATGTCTATAACTTATTTTTAGACTATATTTACATAATGACACTTATTTGAAGGGTAAATGTTTAAAAAACTGTCATGTTTTTTTGCTTTTCTGTCGGGGAGCATCTTATCCATTGCTTTTGCAGGGTGCATCTCTGATGGACCGGTCAATTATCTATGGCTCCAGGAATTTGTTTGATCAGCATCGTGATATGAGACTGGACATAGATAACATGAGCTACGAGGTACACATTATATATTTCGAGCTATCCATTATGTCTTGCACACAATCTTCTCTGTTACTTATTGTTACCTAGTTATTTCTGCTTGCGCAGGAACTGCTTGCTCTGGAAGAGAGGATTGGTTGTGTTAGCACTGGTTTGTCTGAAAATAGCATCTCTGTGTGCCTGAAGGAGTCAATATATTTTCTTTCAACGAGGATTCCGAGGAAGGAAATTGTGCAATATGTCTGGTAAGCTATGATGTTTCCTCAACAAACTGACTAATGACAGGTTATGTCGTATTATTTTTAACCAAATATTAGGGCAATCTTTTCCTGGATCAAGAAATAGGAATAGGTGCTTATGTTGTTTCTGGGTATCTCTTGATGCAGGAAGAGTATAAAGATAAGGGGCCTGGGAAGTCTTAATTGTGGTCATAATTTCCATGCCAGCTGCATCAAGAAATGGTTGTTGATTAAGAACGTTTGCCCAATCTGTAAAGGTGCAGCTTTACCAGATTCCTCAAAAGAAAAATGAACTTCAAAGGGCAAATGGATTGTCCGAGTTGTAATTAGACAGTTTATGCCGTATCTTTTCATTCACTAACTTGTACATATTTGCCTTCCAGTGAAGGGTAAACACAGTTCTAGGTTCGAACAGAAAAAAACTTATCTTGCTTGTAAATTGAAGCAACCGTGTTTTAGGTTTCATTTTCAAGCATGGAAACTACTGTATTCTTTGTACAGGTTGTACAGATTTCAGATGTCATGACGTGGAAGGTACCTTGACATCTTTGTAAACAGTGAGTAGAAGAACCAAACCTCTTGTTCTGAATAGTTGTTAATATAGTTCACCCGGTACTGACACAAGAACCTTATTTAGGTTGGATTTGAATTTCACATTAAATAGTTGTTAATATAGTTCACCCGAGTACTTTTATATATGAGCATGTAAAGTTTTTACTTTTTAGGTGTCTTTTGGTGGTGTAAGTTGGATTGTTGGCATCATTTGGGAGAGAAGTGATGCCAATATTTACCTGTTATGAACTTGTTCTTTCTGTTCTCAGGTAAGGGCCTTGTGCAAATTTTGATTATTATGGATCAAAAGCTATCGAATGCACTGTCCACTTAGGCTGTTGCATGCTTGATTCCAGAATCGTTTCAGGCTTAACAGATCCATATAGAGCATAAACATACGGATTCAATGTTTTGGATTTGAATTTCACTTTTTAGGTGTCTTTTGGTGGTGTTGGCCTAAAAAGCTATTGAATGCACTGTCCACTGGCCTCTTTTGTTGGCCGAGATATAAGATCCGACATATCCCAACATACTGGACCGAAGCAGTCCGGGACTAAGATTATTTGGACCGGACCGATAGATGGGCCATTTATTTGGACCGGGTTCGTGTGTTGGGTTGGGCCAGCCTAGCCCAATTGACATGTTTAGTATGTGTGCACCATAATTTGCATTATCTACTGATGCAATCGATACGTATATGGTTTGATAGTTTGCAATATCGGCCGATATCGATCCGCAAATAACGATTCAGTCCTAATCCGATACATTGGAGATTTTAAAGAAAAAGATCAATTAGTAAGCAGTCCTGATCCGATACATTGGAGATTTTAAAGAAAAAGATCATTTAGTAAGCGTATAAAAACATAGAAAGGTTGTAAAAGTAGGTAAGGTTGAAAACTTATCTGTCACAGTAAGGGGTG
>JANAVB010019456.1:0-45498 GCA_029216955.1 Iris pallida
TGGCAGAACCCAACCACCTCCTCCTCTTCCTTTATTTATGGCAAAGCCCGTTTCCCTACCATTCTTCGTCCTCCTTGATCGTCCAACTCCTCTGCATCTGACTGAGCATGTCTTCTTCGGTCCAGGTTTGGTTGGACCATAGAGGCAAGACCCTTCGTCAACTTCGAATTTGGCCCCAAATCTACCATCTTTTTCGTTAGTCTCGAATGATGAGGCTTTTAGAGAAAATATTTATCTCAATCGATATAGATAAATTTGCTAAATTTTACTTTATTTTTTTTTGTTCTCTTATCCTCTGACATAGGGAAAGTATTGGCACACTCATGATGTTTTGTTTGGGAAAGTATTGGCATGATTCGTGTAATTTGGTTTCAAAATACTCAATAATTAAATGTATATGGTACATATATGATAAATTTATGTTTGGGATTTGGTCTGATGATCTGAATGTTAAAATTCGTGTTCATGATTATTTTGATTCATGTTATTAATTTGGTTGGTATAAATTGTTGGGGTCCTGTCTTCATTCGAGGTGTGTGGAATGACAGTCTGGGTGTCACGATCTGCTTCCGCTTTGGAATACGAGTACATAGCCAAGTTCGGCCTACATCTAGCATCGACAGTAGTACGTTGTTTAGACCTCAATGTCAATCTCGAATTCAAATTCACAATATTTGATCACAAAATTATCTTTTCTCATTTGCAACAACTTCTCAATTTACAAATCCAATAATAAATTAAAATAATATTCGAAAATAAATCCACTAAATATTTAAATTCAAAAACTATCTAATCTATCTAGAATCTAAGATCGTCCTTCCAAAAGCCATATTTATTTCCTCCAAGGGTCCATAGTACAGAATAGCAATAACCTAAAATTATTAACAGATCCGATCGAAATAGGAGCAAGATTATCATAACACTAAGCTGCACAATATCATATACATGCATGAAGGAACAATAAGAAAGATGAATAATAGACATGATATGATGTGATATGATATGATAATAAGAGTACAACTATGACATGCTTGCAATACGAAAGTATACTGAAGAGGAGATGAACAACTTAGCAATATAGCAACAAGAATTGATGCCACATACGTGTATTTTAAAAACCCACGTTCAACATGTGGTTGGGTTATGAATCAGACAACCAATGCGTGAGCTATATTGATTGAATAAACTCTGCACTACAACAAAAAACCCTTTTTACAACGTTGGAAAAATGTTGTTAATAGCTTTTTTGCATTGTTTTCAAAAATGTTGTAGTTCGAAGAGTTGTAGAAAGTTTGAGATACTTTGCCAACGTTAGGTTATTGTTGCACAAGACGTTGTAAATACATTTTTCAACTATGTTTTATCATGTCAACAATGATATAAACATGTTGTAAATATTACTTATAACAATGATTTTTTTTGTGTTGTCATAACAACTTTAACAATGTTTCATAAATATTGCAAACCATCATTTACAACGTTGTTTTAATATTGTCATTCTAACGTTGTATTCAAGTATTTCACAACATTTTTCCATCATTGTCATGTAGGTGTTAACAACTGTTGTAAATAGTTTTACACAACGTCTTCCATTTGTTGTCATATATTCAGGGATAACTTTAAATATACGTTGTAATTGACAATATTAGCAATAATTTATAAACGTTGTAGAACAATTATTTACAACTTTTATTAAATGTTGTTGAAATTATATTTGCGTTAAAAAAATCGGACAATACTAGCTGTTATATATATTGCATTTAATTCTGGCAAAAGGCTGGAATTATCCACCACTAAAGCAACAACAACAGAGCTTTGCTGGTAATAAAATGGAAAAATAAACAAAATGTTGATGGTATCAAAAATTTAAGAATGTAAAGTACTTGATTCCTGGATAACTCACAAGTATATGTTTGGAGGGTACCAACTCTTAGGTAACAACTAATAAGTAGAATTTGTTCAAATGTCAGCTATTAATTATAAAAGGTAAGATCACATACGAGTTATTACATAAACATATATCTTTCACTTCAGCCTTTTCTACAATGCTACTAACCACCTTCAACTGTAATAAGACTAAGACTGTTGCAACATTTTCGTTATCCTTGTCTTTGTCGTCCTCTAAACCACAAGCAAACGACAGAAACCAACATCAAGTGCATCATCCCCAAACATCATGAGCATCTTTAGATGTTAGGAGGGAAAAACTCAATTAAGATTTGACTCAACAAAGATTAGCAAGAACAAAAGAGCTTGTATCAACAAATGATTAAAAAGGTCAACCTGATGATGTTGTTGCTGCCACTGCACCCATTGAAGAGAATGAGGAGCATGTATCTCTATGTTCTGCTTATAATCTGTAGTATCCTTGTCATATTTACTTCTGGTTGATTCATGAGCTCGTTATTACAGTTGGTGCCAAAATCGTATATGACACGAATAGCAGAAGCAAGATTCATGGAAAGAAACTGGACAATTCCAGACACCAAAATCATCAGGCTTAGCGATCAGTTGCACAAATATATCTTGAAATCAGACAAGATCAATTACTTGATTATTTTTCTTTGGTTACCTCAACTTGATTTTGCTGGGACTATACATAGTTGATTATCTCATCCAAGACAAGGCCTTTCCAATAACATATAACATCAAATCATACACATTTTGTCAAATAAAAAAAACATATTTTACAATACTAAAATATTTAATTTATGAGAAGCCACACCTTGTCACAACCAGGGACAAGGTCTTGCAACCTATTCATCCTCTCACTTATATATATATGAAACACTCCATGCATGGTGCTGCTATATTTTGTATGAAAAACCTAATGCATCCTATAAACAAACAATTAAATAAAACAACACATCTTCTATAGTTAATTATGAATAAAATAATTCAGTATATTTAAACAAAAACTAAATAAGTTGACAAAGTGGTGTCCCGGTATTTAGACAGTAACCCCTGAACAACTAAGAAAAGGCAATAGAAAGAGAGAAATTATATTTTTATCTAACTGGATAATACCTGCCAGTAAAGGCCAACACAAATATTCATGAACATCTAACTATATACTCGTGAACACCAACAGATGTCAACTAAAACTAAACAGTTAGCCGTGCATCTATCTGCTAATGCAGGAAGCAGAACTTCATCCTAAAGCTAATTTACCTGTTTTGACAAGAAAGCCTATTGACCATACTACTGATGCATGATGGGCTAGAATCCAGTATATACGAAAGAAATAAAATAGCCTCCTAGCAAGCTGGCCTCAGCATGTTTGCTATGGTATAACATATATTATTAATTAATATGTATTTCTCCATCAGATATCTTGGAGGCATGATACAGTAAGTTAATAAAACTCACAACCAAGGTTCGCACTATCGGAATTGGTATCGGACCCTTCTTATGAGTAGCGAGATTGGCGGTATTGGTGGTTTCGGATCGGAGTATCGGATTTTGGTATCGGAAAGAAAATAATTATTGGTAAATTATTAAATTTAGAAGAAGAAAAAAAGTAGTTTATACATTTATGATTAATTTTAAATATTTCTTCTGTTGTTTCTTAGTAGTTTTGGAATTGAATAAAATAGTAGTCACCCTTGCCGATTGGTTTATCTGTGGTAGATAAATTTTCTTCTTTACATGCTTTTAGAACCTTACTATACTTTTACACCCTTGTTGATTGGTCTTTTTCGTTCAATTTTCTTTGCCGAATTGACTGAAAAAGAGACCCCCAATATCGATATCGGCCGTATCGGATCGGTATAGGCCAATACTACAAACAATGATTCATGATTCAAACATAACCACATAACTGAAACTCTTTATGGCAGAATGTGTAACATTACCAGCACCTGACCAACATGTTCAGTGTTTGAACTTCAAAGCGATCAGGTCAAACAGATATCACAAGACTAATATAACATACAAATTTTAGGGGAGGGTTCCTTTGTGATTTAAATTTACATCTTTGGCATCCAAGCATAAGCAGGATAATAGATCTGTTTATAGAACCGAAAGTAGAAGGGAATCAAACAAACAAAGCTGCAAACAGAAAGGCTAAAAACAGCAGAATTCTGCTATTCTCCCGGATTTGCAAATAGTTGATTATCTCATCTAAGACAAGGGCCTTTCTAATAACCTATAACAATCAAATCATACATATTTTGTCAAATAAAACAAAAAACATATTTAACAATACTAAAATATTTAATTTATGAGAAGCCACACCTTGTCACAACCAGGGACAAGGTCTTGCAACCTCTTCATCCTCTCACTTATCTTCTCCTCTCCTTTCTCACCTTAAAAAACAAACAAACATTTAGCAACGTGTGATAAAATATGGAACACAGTGTTCCAGGTCCACGTATGGGAATCTCACTAATATAGAATTTGGAAATGGGAATCATTAGATATGCAATATTCCTTACAAGCTTTATGGTCTTTCGGATCTTGAAGATATACTATCTTTGGAAACTTGGAATTCTTGTTTAACAGAAGATGAGAGGTTCTATCTAGCAGCTTATCTTCCGGATATGGACCAGGATACATTTGTGTGTACAATAAAAGAGTTGCTCAGAGGTTGTAGCTTATTTTTTGGAAGTCCTCTGGAGAAATTCTTTCATAGACTAAAAGGTGGTCTTTACTCGCTTCAAGTGACTAATGTTAGAAACAGCCTCCAGCTCTTTCACAGACGGGGATATTATCATTCTCTAAGACTACCATGAGAATATGGCTCAGAGATACGTGGATATGACAAAGGCATGGAGTGATTGCCGACCAAACACCAGCATGGAGGAAAGGGTTCAAATTTGGAACAATAGAAGAGATCAGAAGCCTCTCCTACTAGTCGATCTTAATGCAGCTCGAATATTAAGGTCAATCAATGATTTACCAAAATCTAAGTGTATACCTGAGAATCTGCTCGCTCAAATCTTATACCCTTTCTTGGGTATATCTTTGCGCCACTAAAACGGCCAAGCTCTGTCCTTCATATTCAAGCACATACCTATTCAATCCTAAAACTTCTCTAAAGATCTGTAAGAAGCTAGTTCAAACAGAATATAGAAATGTTTACCAAGCACTAGACAAAAATTTCTGTCAAAATATCTTCTTATGGTACTTGTTTGTCTTGAGGATTAAATGTGAGGATGGGAAAATGAATATGCAAACCTGGAGTTAATAACATTTCTTGTTAATGGCCACAACATCCAATACTGGTGGTAAAGATAGCCAAAAGTACTGTAAAATATGGATCACAAATGGTTACCAAGAACTAAAAATGCAAAACACATACATTAACCGTGAAATTACAGCATCTGTTTTTAATATTTATAAACAAAAAAGGTACAAATGTAATAGTTCATTTCATTGGATTAAGGTACAAATTAAAAGGGCAGAAAACATTAATTTGATCAATTCCACCAGATGTATATTAGCATATCAGTTTCTGAACTCATGTATCATCAATCAGTCTTGCTACCCATGTATATATATTTAATTACCTACAAATAGCTAATATGTAGTATGCAATCTATGTATGTATGTAGTTCTTGTACTCATGTTTTCTTACCATGTTGTGTGTAGGCATTCCTTCTCAAAATTCCTGACAGTGTGCGATCATTGTCGGCTTGACTCTCCCCTATATCTGCCCATATATGTTGTTCCCATAAAGTAGTGATTATAAGTTAGTACACCAGAAACCATTATAAGAAGTTGATTATTCAACTTGATCACACTCTATTCTTTTGATAATTTGCAAGAGCCCAATTTCCACCATCAGGTAAAAAAGACAAGTTTTAAATCCATAAAAATTTCCAAAATATTATCTGGCCGTTAAATGCAGTTCATGAAAATATATTTTAAACATATCAGGAGCCAATCCTTCTCAAAGAAAAATATCAAGCATATTTCAAATGCAGTCCACCGTTCGGTCCGAACAGACACAAGTTTCAGAATCTCAGTTCATTCACCAGGAAAGTTCGGTAAGACAACCAAGTTAAAATTAGACTAACCAAATAAACTCTTGATAATGTTAGTCACCAGTTTCAAAATCCGAGTTCAGACTACTCCTGGGAACTACACATTCACCAACAAAATCCGAGTGATCCAAATTCAATCTTCTTTGGAGTTACCAAAAGATTCACAACTCACTAGCAAATAATATGAAATTAAAAAGCAAATCAAAACATTGAATGCATCCAAAATTTACTGTAACAGAAACTTCCATAATTTTCCCAAACTCACTGAGTTAGTAATACCTGCTAATAGACATTTATTCATGCTAAGTAATATTTACATATTTATTTCCCAAACTCACTGAGTTATTACATTTATTCAAGTGTCATCATTCAATTGTACAAATTAAAAGGGAAGAAAACATTAATTTGATCAATTCCACCAGATGTAGTTGAATATTAAGCAATGTACATTCACTTTTCTTTCAGCTAAAAAGGATTCCATTCATAAAAGTGATATTTTAGCAAAAGTTCTCATTCAAGATATTTACTAACCCTTTTTAACTGCAATAAGACTGTTGCAACATTTTTGCTATCCTTGTCTTTGTTGTCCTCTAAAGCATGAGCAAACCAACATCAAGTGCATCATACAAGCTTCATGGAAAGAAACTGGACAATTCCAGACACCAAAATCATCAGTCCAGTGATATAATTAAAAAGATCCTGACTTAAGCTGTAGAATAGATAGATATATGTACCTTAGACTGGCCAGTACTCAAGCAATGGTGTCATTGTTGTATGACACCCAAGAAAATTCTCCAACCGGTTCCATTTTCATCTGTATAGTTTGAACTCCCACCTGCTGAGCAAAATTTTTATGTGATAGTAACATAAGAACAAGTGTCATAATTTGGCAAGTTTTGCATGTTTACCTCTTGAAACAATCTTGAATCTAGACAATGAGCACCTTTTCCCTCCTCCTTTATCCGGGCTTGGGACCGGCAATGTAATGGTAATGCACTTACATTGGCAGAGTTAAAAAGGGGTTAAGAAGGGTCTGCAATAAATTTGTTCATACAAAGGCATTAAAGTTTAAAAATTCTACAAAGTGCTAAAATATTAACCAAAATATTAACCAAGTGTTGATTTCAGAGCCAGTCACATATAACTAACTTAATTAAGAAATCTAAACAGTCAAAATACTTGATATATAAAGTGCCTAAACCATGAAAGGTCCAATCAAAAGATTTAAGGATCAAGTGAAATGTATTACTTATTCCACGCAACTGGAACCCCTATAGCATGCTCAACCAATGTCAAGTCTGATGTAGTTCGCCACAAATGAGCTTCAGCAACCAATCCAACTTCAATCCAAACCTTCCAAGCATCTAGCCCAAGTGGTTTGCAGTGCTCTAGAGAGACCGGATCTGTAGATGCTATTGATCCTTCTGCAACAATCTCTCCTCTTTTGTACCAGCTCATAATCTTGCATTTTTGTCCAATGATCGGCTCATAGAGGTCATTGTTGGTGTTGCTTGCATGATGTGACTGTTGTTAATGTAAAGAATATATAGTTAATACATAATACATAAGTTTTCTAAAATTGCACACATTTATATTTATTTTATCAACACATTTACCTCTGGTGTACTAACAACTTGTGGTGATTGCACCCTCTCTTGTCCAGTTCTTTTCTCTCCTTTTTGATGACCACAAATTAGAATGCAAGTCATTAGCTATGAGAGTTGTTAATTCCAATGATAACTACTTACCTCAATCAATTTATCGAACTTGTCCTCCAATCTATTGACCTTATCTTCGAGCGCATGTGTAATCTTAGAAGAATGTGCTTGGGCGTTCAACTTAGTAATTGTAACTCCAAACCCAAGACCAATTACTGTTCTACCAGGTTGGTCTTCACCCAATACTTTTGAGAGAGCATCATCTCTTAAGCTTGATGATATTTGTGTACCAGATTGTGATTATTTGATCTCTTGAATTTTTTTTCTAGAATGTTAAAAATAAAATATTAATATGAATTGAACAAATAATATAAAAAGTATGTAAAATATTCAAAACTTAATTTCTACTTACCAGAGATTCGGCAACAGATGCATTTGCTTGTTTGGGTTTCTTTGATTTATGCCCTTCCGACCACAAATCAACTCTTGATATTTCTATATTCGTTGGACCCTCTTTCTTCTACAAAAACGAATAAAACAATACAATTTCTCATTTCAGTGAACTTTGAAAAATCAACACATGCAATTACAATATAAACATCATAAACTAGATAAAAGTAAGTAATTTTACCATCTTTTGCTCCAATCGGGCATAACCCCGTCGACTCATCGTGTGGGGTAGTTTATGATGACTCCTTATAAACTTCATTAGATCACTCTTACTCTACATCGAATATTAATTATTATTAACAAAGGGAAATAATAAAAATGTACTATTATTGATTAGCATTGAATGTTACAACTTAATTTAGTTGTCGCCGAGCACGCTCGTTTAATGAACTCTTTCCATTCTTGATCTGTCAAGTTTTGAGGTTTCAACCTGGCAAGTTGTAGATGTGCTTCTTCTACTTCCAATGCACAAGCTGCTCTCACCTTAGTGGAAATCCTGGACCTATATTCTCTCAAATAGTTTTCCATCTTTGTAAGGTATTTTCTTGTTCACCTCGTCTAGTTTGTACCTTTGCTGTAATATAAATTATGGGATAAAAAAATACATTATGAAATTATAAGTGAGCTTGAAATATTTAGCTCTAATTATCTTACCAATATAACTGTCCACATGTCCTCCTTTTGTTGTTTAGAACCAAAGTCCAATTCTTTATATTTATTTGAACTGTAGATCGAACTAAGGCCCCTAAGAAAGAGGCAAAGGTAATTGAAGTATCACATATAGGCTGTCCTCTTTCATTATATTCGACTTCTTTAGTCATATTTTTTATCCATCCCAAGACCCTTGAGCTTGGTTGGGCCTCGTTTGTTCTTAACCGGCATTGTATCCTCGTTAAGGTGGGAATTAGGGGCATCTAGCAAGTCAACATGTGAAGAATGAGATGCATCTAAACCTCCCTCTAGGCTTTCATCCCCCTCTAGTTGAACATATGAGAGAACATATTGTCGTGACTTTCTTTTTCGTTTTCCTGAATTACTTTTTGAAACCTATAAAAAGAAATAACATGTCAAGAATAAATTAAATTAGTATATGAATTGGAGAATGGAACTACATCAATATACGTAAATTATATATCGATAATCTCAATTACCTCCGTTGTACCAGTCATAGCTTTTACAGTCTACCACTCCGTTGACTAGTGTTTAATTGTTGTTAGTGACAAAATATAACTAAAAAGAATTAGATCATATTCTAGAAGGCAAAAAAAATGAAAAGAAAATATAAATTGAAATGAGACTTTGGCAGTTTTGGGGGATTTTATTGGTTGGTTTAGGGAGTTTCAGTATCTGATACCTGTTTTGGTTGTGATACTTAAAACCTTGTTCATCATAGAGTTGTTTCACACTTCTTTTATTACTTTGACCATTATAACATCACCAACCACCCCTGCAACTGCCATTATCTAATATATAGGCTAAAAGTAGGCCACTAATGTGCAGAATCATCAATTTTCACCATTCTAAGATATGAGCTAACACTAGACTTAGTAGCACAATATTCGTTTAGTTATAGAATTGTACTATCAGTACACTTCCTGCCAATCAGTACACTTCCAAGCAGGCTACAGGGAGCATATATAAACAATTATATATTGATTGCAACGGCAAAAACATGCCAGCTAAATTAGGCATATAAAATATTGAATAGTTGAAAAACTCTAATTTCTGAAATGATTCAGCAAGGACCAGCAATTAAATAGTTGCACAATGTATCACTTTGATTTCAAGTGGCATAGATGAATGATACCGAATGCTCAATACAAAATGATAGGCATTTTTCCTGTAACCAGGCCAAGAAGAATAGTTGCACAATGTATCACTTTGATTTTCAAGTGGCATAGATGAATGATTCCGAATGCTCAATACAAAATGGTAGGCATTTTTCTTGTAACCAGGCCAGGAAGAATAGTTACACAATGTATCACTTTGATTTTCAAGTGGCATAGATGAATGATGCCGAATGCTCAATACAAAATGATAGGCATTTTTCCTGTAACCAGGCCAGGAAGAATAGTTGCACAATGTATCACTTCGATTTTCAAGTGGCATAGATGAATGATACTGAATGCTCAATAAAAAATGATAGGCATTTTTCCTGTAACCAGGCCAGGAAGAATAGTTGCACAATATATCACTTTGATTTTCAAGTGGCATAGATGAACGACACCGAATGCTAAACACAAAATGATAGGCATTTTTCCTGTAACCAGGCCAAGAAGAGCACATATATATACAATACTTTTTTAGACACTTTACCTAAACAACAAGACAAATGTCAGCGATAAAAAGGTCCTCCCTAGTAGAGCACACTAAGAATGGCCCTGAATTTACAGATGTCAGACAAGTCTACAACCTAAGCAACAGAGAAAAAATTAGTAAGCAAAAAAGTAGAGTTCAGTGTCAAGAGCAAAAACAACAACTTTCAAGCTACATAAATAATACTCAAACGAAAATTTGTCTTAATATAAACTTTGTACATATTACAGAGGTAAAGTTTAGAGCAAGAGTAATAAATAAGATGCAAATACTTTAAATATTACCTAAGAAGACGACTCTTCCAAACATATCAATTGTGGAAGATATACAACCACCACAGAGAACCATTCTACAACCAGTACATTAATTCTAATTTCTTGCATCTCCTTGTTCATGATTAATTCAACTACATATGTAGAGACGAGCCAAAAATGCACTAACATATACAACCTTAGTGCTACTCTAGTCTGTAAGAACAAAGAAACATTGAAAGAATTACTTTTTTTTTCCTTTCCAAACAAATGTGTTCCAAAATTGCAATAATTAAACTAATATGCCTTCACAATCTTTATCCCTTCTTCATAGAAATTATCCTCGTCATCAATAGCTTCGCCAAGTTTTGAGACATCCAACGGTCGAGAGCTTGATTCTGCATTCTCATTATATAATTCCAATTCGTGGAAACCTCTTGGTGGTGGTTTCAGCACCAAATACCAACTAGAAGAATCTGACTCTCTAGAGTAGAATACTTGCTTCGCTTGTGATGCTAAAATGAAAGGGTCACTTTCGAACCGATTTTTAAATTGATGGAGATTTACTAACGTAAAACCGTCCTTAACCTTAACACCATGATAAATGTGAGCCCAGTCACACCTAAAAATAGGGATTTGAAAAGTATTATAGTCTAAAACAAGAATATCACGCAAGATCCCATAAAAAGCTCTTGAGCTTGAATTTCCAGCATTGTCATTTGAATCTGATTGGCATACAGTTTTTTCTTCTAAAGAAACACCACTATTTTGAGTGAAACTTTGAACATCTTTCGTTTGAAATCGACGCCCATTGATAAGGAACCCAGAATATGACATTACTTCTTTTACAGGCCCATATGCTAACCACTTAATTTATTGTATCACAAACATGAATGCCTGTACTGATTTCCTCCTTAACCTATAAAAAACTCATAGTATGATTTAATGATGTCAAACATATTGCAATTATACACACACACACACACTTGAACTAATACCTTTTTCTAAAACCAATCACAGAATGTATCCTAGTGTTTCTTCCAAAGTTTGCTTTCATTTGTGGAAAGATGCTTATCTGAATTCTTTAACTCAGTCAAATGCATTCTAGATGAAACAATATGGTAAGAAAACACATGGTCATGCCTAATCTAAACATTAAATTGTTAATTTTTTATAATGAATCTCCTTATACTTACTCTTCATAAGGTGCCACCTTTGTCGTATTAAAAAGAACATAACGATGTGCAATTTTTAACATTTCATGAGATATTGGTAGCTGTACTCCTTTGGATAATGGGCATCCCTCATGTAATGAGTTATCAAGAGAATCTTCATTACGTCTATAACGAACACCTATTTCTTTTGCTTGTTCTGTGTAGCTACTACAATACCTTATGCACTCCTCAGAAAGATAGCACTCTGCTATGCATCCTTCAGGACGTGCTGGATTTTTGACATGTCCTTTTAATATCTTCATATACCTAATAAACAAATAATAAGGTATTTAAGTTATTCACGAAAGGTATTAACTAATATGCTTAAAAAAACTAGGATGAGATAGTGGAGTACCTTTCAAATGGGTACATCCAACGATATTGTACTGGTCCACATAAACGTACTTTTCGCACCAAGTGAATGGTCAAATGTACCATAATATCAAAGAATGAAGGAGGAAAAAATCTTTCTAACATGCACAATGTTTCAATAATTTCAGCCTCAAGATATTCCAACCTATCCTGGTCAATAACCCTTTGGCATATTTCATTAAAAAATACACATAATCAAAGTATTGCATTTCTCGGTGCCTTGTGCAAGAGACCTCTCAAAGCTATAGATAGAAATTGTTGCATCAAAACATGACAATCATGAGATTTAAGACTTATGTTGTTATCCTTTGAGAAACAATTTCTAATGTCCGAACTATACCCATCAGGTACCTTCAAATTTCTTAATCGATTATAAAATAATTGCTTTTCGGTCTTTGATAACGTGTATGGTGCTGCTGGAAGGAATACTTTACCGTCTCTATCTTGTGGATGCAACTCTTTCCTAATTTCCATTTCTTGCAAATCTCTTCGAGAATTAAGTCCATCTTTTGATTTTCCTTTAATATCCAAAATTATGCCAAGTATACTCTCACAAATATTCTTTTCAATGTGCATTACATCCAAATTATGGCCTAAAAGCAAATCCTAATAACAAAAAAAGTTACATATAATTACGAACTATATCTTGAACTCAAAAATATTAAAATTAAAATAAATATAAGAAACTATATTGATTTAAAATGACTTACCTTCCAATAAGGCAGTTCAAAAAAAATTGACCTCTTCTTCCATATTTGTACCTCACCATCTATTGCAGCATTTGTCTTCTTTCTTTTCTTTGGTTTTTGTTTTTTCTTCCCCCACTCATTTTCAATTTGACTGGTAGCTTCTAATACATCACGACCAGTCATTATTACAGGTTTTTTCCTATCTTCATGATTTCCATCGAACCAACTTTTTTTGGGTCGAAATAGGTGTTTAGAGGAAGGAATCTTCTGTGGGCCATATATACAGTCTTGCAGCTATGTGGTAGCCACATTGATAAAGTATTATCACCGCAAATAAGGCAAGCCATCTTTCCTTTTGTTGTACATCCAGCTAGATTTCCATAAGCGAAAAAATCATTTATTGTCCACAACAAAATCACCTTCAAATTAAACGTTGTCTTAGTGTAAGCATCATAAACTTCTACCCCACTGTTCCATAACTCTATTAAATCCTCCATAAGTGGCTGCAAGTAAACATCAATATCGTTACCAGGTTGCTTCGGCCCTGGAATTAATAAAGTCAGCATTAGATACTCTTTCAACATGCATAACCATGGCAGAAGGTTGTACGCGACAAGCATCACAGGCCAACAACTATAGGTAGAGCTAAGATTACTAAAAGGGTTGAATCCGTCAGCAGCAAGACCAAGTCTTGTATTTCGTGAATCTGATGCAAAAGCGGGCAACTTTCTGTCGACTGCTTTCCAGGCAAATGAGTCAACTGGATGGCGTAACTTGCCATCTTTACTTGCATTTGTGCCATGCCACCTCAATTGTTCAGATGTTTCTATTGATAGAAACATTCTTTTTAGCCTTGGTATGATGGAAAAATATCTAAGCACCTTCACTGGAATCCTTTTTTTTTAGTCTTGTTCTCATTTTCATTCTCTATATTGCACTCATTCGCTTTCCAACGAGAGCAACCACATTTGGGACAGTTATCCCTATCTGCAAGTTCTTTTCTAAATAAACAACAATCATTCTCACAAGTATGTATTTTTTCATAATTTAGATCAAAAGACTTCAATAACTTCTTCGCTTCATACGAGGTTTTAGGAAGCATGTTATCTTCTGGTAGCATATTACCAACAGTTTTAAGAAGTTCGTCAAAACAAACCTTGGATAAACCATTCGTAGTTTTGATTTTATACAAAGCTACCGTTGCAGACAATCTTGTTTGTTTCGTGCAACCTGTGTATAAAGGGGTTTCAACATCTTCCGGCACATTAGCAGACCTTTCTCTTATATCACTACTAGGTTATGTAATCCCTTCATCTTGAGCAAGTGCATTTGCATACATCTGATACATATCAGATGCTATTGTACCTTGATGCACCCATGCATAAGCAGTAGATTGTTCCCCATGTAATATCCAAGTAGTGTACAATGGATCCATTCCTTTAAAAACTAAGTGCTCGTACACGATTGAACCAGGAAGATGATCCAAGTTCTTACATTTAATACAAGGACATGGAATTGTTTCTGTACCTAGATTCTTCAAGGCAATAGTTACAAAATTCATTGCTCCTTGTTGGTATTCAGAGGTGTGTCTACATATTTACAAGAAAAAAATGGAATGAATATCAAAATGGTGCAGTGTAAACCCAATAACAAAAAAAAATTTATTATAGGTAACTTCAAAACCTTTCCAAATGCAAGCAATCTTTATCCATCACTGAAAACATGCGACGGTACTCTAATTCACACCAAACAAAAAGAGCATTAGGGATAGCTACAACGAAAATCAAATCAACTATTTTATAATTAAATCAAGTAAAATGCTGCAATAAGAAATAAAAGGAGACAAGAGTTTATTCGGGGGATGTTCATATATCATAGAAGAATGACTTAGGTTTAAACTAAAGGGCTTGAAGATAAATATCAAATATCAAGTTTGGCATGCAAATAATAGGAAGTGTGACTCGAACATACTCGTCTACTATTTAACATAATTATGTCATTATAATGATCTAAAATAAAACAAAATAATCAACATAAATAACTACATTTGCATCTAATGTTTAATCATATAACCTGGAAGGCTAGAAATGTGATAAAGATGTAGCCCTTGAATGAGAAAATAGATTCAAACCATCATCTTTATTCTAATCTTTTGCAAATATTAGTTTATTCTAAATTTATTGTGCTTATCCCCTTTATTATCTGAATAAAGTACACATGATAATGGAAACATGAAAAAAAAAAATCCTCTATTGATCTAGGGTGGATGGGGAGCAACATCCTGGGGCATGTCTGACCAATAACCAGATCTAGCAACATTATTTCGATTGTACGTAGATGTGGTTGACATGCCAAAGTAGCAAATTATGTGCTCAAAGAATCTAGAATCCTTTTGATAAACTTATCTGATGAATCAAGACAGAATAAAAAAATCCAACCAAAATAAAATAATTAAAAAAATCTTTAAAAAATCTCCATTGTCATTCACCTACCACAAAATAAAGAAAACCTAAAAATTATGATGACTGAAAAATCAGAGCAACTATAATAATCAAAACAGATTTACCATTATAATCAAATAAAATCCCTAACCTATATATACAAACAGATTTATTTTGAACAAAAGTTAATTCCATTGTTCTGCTATCAAGTGTTACTCCCTAGTCGAGAATGGAAAATTAGCAACAAAAAAATTTATCGAACATATCAGCAATTGGAGAAAGGCATATCATTATTTGCTCAAAGTCCATGTATCGATATGGATTAAATTCAAATAATATACTGTGTGCTCCACACTACAACAAAAATTCCTTTAATGGAGGCCACCGATCGATTTGGGAGCACCAAAATTTAGGGCTTTAATTAGGGAAAACCCAAAATTTAAAATTTTTGTTAAAAAAAAAGGGATTTAGACGCCGTCGCTCGATTCTGGAGCGATAAAATTTAGCCGCAAGCATGCAAAGAGATGAACATGAAGAAATCCAAAGAGAGATTGAAACAAACTTACAAAAATTGGAAACTACAGCCCAAAAAGTAAAAATATCCTCGTCTTCACCTCTGGATCTCCATCTTCACCATGGATCTCTACGTCTTCACCTTTGAAGGAGAGAAAGAGACTTAAAATGCAAGGAGAGAGTCCGCAGGAAGCCAAAAGAGAGAGGGAGAGACTTAAACCAACGACAATGGAGAAATTTTACCTCCGGATCTCTTCGTCTTTACCGCTGATCTCTTCCGTCTGTGGCCGCTGCGAATATATATATATATATATATTTTGGAGAAAGGGGTTTAGGTTTTGCACAGTTGAGAGAAAGGGGTTTTATTGCACGGTTGAGAGAGGGGTTTGGGTCCGCGGGAAGCCAAAACTTAGGGAGGGAAAATTTTGTGAAAAATCCCGCTGGGATATTTCATGTGGAACCATCTAATCTTTTGAATCTGCAACAAATAAATATAGTTGTTAAATGTTAAATTTACAATATTTGACTTTCATCCCACTTATTAATATGACTTTGAACTTACATCCCACTTTTATTTTTTTTAGACTCGCATCCCGCTTTTCGTCACTAAAAGTGTTTTTCGTGACAAAACAAATACTTTTTGTGACAAAATGAATATTTTTTGTGACGAAAAGTGGGATGCAAGTCTAAAAAAATTAAAAAGAGGGATATAAGTACAAATTCATATTAACAAGTGGGATAAAAGTCAAAAAATCCAAAAAAAAAAGGTTCACGACATTTAATTATAAAACGTTGTTATGATCAATATTCTACAACGTTTTCATTAGAAACATTGTTAAAGATCTAACTTTTTACAATATTTTTAGAAGACGTTGTAAATGAAACGTTGTTAAAGATCTAATCTATCTAGAATCAAAGATCATCCTTCCAAAAGCCATATTTATTTCCTCCAACAAGGGTCCATAGTACAGAATAGCAATAACCTAAAATTATTAACAGATCCGATCGAAATTGGAGCAAGATTATCATAACACTAAGCTGCACAATATCATATACATGCATGAAGGAACAATAAGAAAAGATGAACAATTGACATGATATGATAATAAGAGTACAACTATGACATGCTGGCAATATGGAAGTATACTGAAGAGGAGATGAAAAACTTAGCAATATAGCAACAAGAATTGATGCCACGTACATATACAATGTATTTTAAAAACCCATGTTCAACATGTGGTTGGGTTATGAATCAGACAACCAACGCGTGAGCTATATTGATTGAATAAACTCTGTAAGACGATCCCCTGATCCGAATATAATCTGGACTAACTTTATTTGTGGGGTATCACATATCTACCAGTCGTATTACCCCGTCCAACTACCGCTACAAGTACATGCTTAATACGTTAAAATATTATCAAAACGATAAAATGTAACATGATAAACGGGGAGTTAATTATGAACATGTACGTATACTCTAATAATTCTAACTCTTGTACGTAAGTAATAATCATGATGAATCAAGAACAATGACAACATGAAATATTATGAAGAAATAACGACGAAAAATGTGACACAAGATACATACAGAACAAAATAGAGACAATATAGGTCATAGTGATACTTGTCTGCCCTGAGATAATGAAGTCAAATACTCAAGACATCGTGTGCCCAATCTACTAGATACCATCATCCCTTGAACCCCGCCATATAAATTAACACAAGTTATTAGGAATAATCCCACTTTAAAACTATAAAAATGGTTAAATGGATTTCCTTTAATATATTTTAATTCTGAATAGTATCACCTAAAATCCTATTTTAATCTCATTATATTTTGAATTCAAAGCTAAACCTATATTTTGGCTAAAAATAACCCATGTCTGCAAATTCAAAATTTATGACATGCAAATCGAGGTATTCTGTTGACCAAAAAGTCAACTTATATGAACCTGAGATTTTAGTACCTAAACATGTATATTTCTATGCTACTAGAATGCTGGAATCGGTAGTTTGCACGAATCTCGAATCGACTAAATGTTATCACAACTACAACTTACAAATCACAATTTTGGGTTTTTGATAAATTTCCTAGCCTTCTACTATTTCAACAAATTAAATAGAGTACAAATTACACTTAATAATTCTAGAAATATAGTATGTTATAGATCTCTGTGTCATAACATATTGCAAAAACGAGTTCGAGATCTTCCGAAAACTCGAAAACAGAACGACATGTTAATTTTTTGGACGATTGACACTAGAAATAAATTGTATATTATGGATGTTAACCTCAATACGATTCGAACTAAAATTTTTGAAGGTGAAACAGAGACCGTAGTTGGGAGTTATGCCCCTTTAAAGTTGTTAAAGCTTCTGAAAAAATGAGGCTGGTTTTGTGACAAATTTTAGGTTGTTTTGGACGAAAAAGAGAGATATTTGGATTTATAGAAAAGAAAATTAAGAGATTTCGTAAAGTAACTAGTTATATGTAATGGATAGATATTATTTAATCTGGATCTGATTAGGATTGACTTTAGTATCGTTAAGGATTTAGTTCAAATAAGAAATAGTTTAAATATTCAGTTATATCTCAAATATCTGTAATATAATTTGAATATGATATTTGCTATACATAATGATATACAGAGATTTTTCTAGAAATCCTACATTTGTAGATACCTATCTTTAAGGATTTAGATAAAATAGAATTATGCTTTATATTTAGAGTTTTACTATCTTTAAATATATTTAATTGGTTGATAAACTATATATCTAACTTATCTTTCTTATTATTATCATTATCCTTTTATTCAAATAAATATATACGAATTTTTTATTCTCATTTTATTACTTCATTATTTCTCAATAAAAAAATTGTATTTCTCATTGATTAATTAGTTTACTAATCACTTTTTATCGTAAGAAAATTATTTATTTATTCAGTTAAAAACTACTTCTGATTAAAAATTTATGAAATTTTGAATATGTAGAACATGGGGCTAACAACTTACCCACCTTAGAAATTTGTCTTTGAAATTTTCATTGATAATCCAATCCTCAAATTTAAAATTTAAAATTCAATCCTCAAGACACACATGTCCTCAATTCCTCAAAATTTCAATTGCGACGAGAATTGAACATCTAAGAATAGGAAGGATGTGAGAAACACCAAAAGTATCAATTGCAAGTAGAATTTCTTGACGGGTGATTATTGAAAGGTTTAAACCTGGACGAGAATTGAGTTCAGTTAAAAATGCATGAAAGAAAGGCCAGAATAATAATCATTCTTTAATGTGACAAAAAAAACTAGTGCTGTTACATGCTTAAAGAAATGGCCAATATACTAAAGATTATAATAAATAGTATAAATTGATCCATGTACAGTAAAACATGACTTTGAATGATCTGGGCTTATTAATACAAGCAAGAAATTTTGCTCTCTTATTCTACGTACACAATTAATAAAAAAAACATAACAATGAAATACCAATCACTAAGAGGAACAAAACAGCATGCAAATTGTTATAGCTTTTTGCACATAAAGTGTACTGCATGCAATACCTGGATATGTCAACCCCAAAAGCCACAATTTAGGATCAGAGACTAACATGGATTTGAGTGATAATTGAACTTTTCCCACTTTTTTGCATGGGAAGGACATGCTGTTAACATCATTTAATTAGAAAAAAATAAGGTAATAATATTTGGTCCTAATATTTTTCAAGTTTCCCGACTTTGACAATCAAGAAACTATAATATCCTTGTTCCTAATGTTATAGCAAACTGTGGCTGCAAATGTCTTTCCTCCAAAACATTTTTCACAAAAATGAGGTGATAAGGGCATATAATTGGAAATGGACATCTATTAGCACGTAAGTAAGAAATGATAGCCTTATTGAAAATGAATATGATAGCCTTTTATGAAAATTGCTATTCAAGCAGATTTAAGAGCCATGGTCCAAACATAGTCGGAATCTGTTTTTTTTTTTTTTTTTTTTTTTTTGACAGATTTGGGATTTTAATGTTTGAGAGTGAAATGAAATATCGTCTCTTTAAGTCGATATTTCATATCACTCATCCAAGTGTAAGAGAAAAGCCAGATCAGTAACAGTGTCATTAAAGTCGTGCTCTTAAAAAAATAGAGGAGGCTAATTAATCTGTCAACATTCGTACCCTACCTTTCTTGCTGACGTCTGGTTGGTATCAGGCACCAGCCTGTACTTGTGCATGATCCAGTCGGTCTTGACGCCTCTCGGGGCCTTCCTGGAGTAGAAAACCGTGGTCTTCTTAATTCCGAGAGGGCTAGTGCTTCCCTTTGGCAAGATCGGTTTGTCCGTGTCGGTCGCCTTCTCGTAGCCCCTTCCTGCAAATCGGTTGGGCCTCGAGCTGTTGGGGTACTGGCACACTGCCGTCCCTCGCATGAAGAAGTACCACTCCCGCTGCCTAGCCTTCTCTGCAAAACACAAACTTATCAGCCAGCCTAACAAGTCTTAATTTGTGTAACTAAAAATTGTATCAACGAATAATAAATAGTTCGATGAACACTGCAGGTACCAGGGAGTTCCCACGGGTCATACCAGCCAGGTGACCTTTTTGCAGAGGTAAGTGGACAACAAGCTCCTCGTCGGTCGAGTGGAAATGGAGGCTGCGGGCCGGGGCTGGTTCAGCTCGATCTCGACGTCGATCATTCTTCTGCCCATTTCTACTGATTTGTGTCAAATGTGTGCGTGTAGAGAGTGGGATAGGGTTGTCGTGGCTGATTGGTGATCACTGGGAGACGAGACGAGGAGAGCGTGGATTTGGGCTTTTAGGATTTAGAAATCGGAAAGTGATATGAAATAGACAATAATTTTTTTTTTACGTTTTAGTACTTGAGAGAAGAGAACCTTGAGTCCTTTGAGAACAGTAGCCGCGCTGCCGTCAAGCTCGCCTGACCGTGGACAGTCATGTTGTGATGCTGTCAACCGTGTCGCGCCATCCTGTCGTCAGCCTCGCCGTGCCACTGTAGGAACTTTTGCAACAAATATATAAATTTTGTTGCAATTAATTATCTTTTGTAACAAATATTTTTTCTGCAAATACTTTTGTCCCAAAATGTGAATTTTCTTGTAGTATATATTCATGTAATAAATTGAATAGTGTGAAACAAAATTATATGTCAAAGATTGAAATTGAGAAATAAAGTTACTGTTTGAGATAACCAAACTATGTATAGACGTATCATAATATTTTTCCTCCTATTCTCTAGTAAGTTTTGAGTTATTGTATTGTTTTGTGTTCAAATTTGTTGAAGTTCGTGATTGTTTCATTATGGAATCTATCGTTCGGAACTAAACTCCATCAATATCCTATCCTCATATCATTTCTTCTGTCCCTATGGTCATCCACACAATTGCGCTCACCAGAACACAACTATCTCTACATCATCATCTGTAGTGGTTTTATCCAAAAACTAAACGCCAACATGGACTCAAACTTAGTTTCACACAAGGAAAAATGTATGTGTGATTTAATATGAGATTAATATTTATTTGAGTAGCACGTATGAGAAGTATTGGCCTAGTAGTGAGTAGTAGTTGGGTAGTATTTGAAGCGCATAAGATACGAACCTGTGTTGGAAATATAAGCTAGAGAGTTACAAGTTTTAAATAAAGAGGAGAAACATCGATCCTACATTATATGCTATGTTCATATGCGTGACAAGTTTCAAATCGGTTTCCTGATCATTCCTTAATTTTCTATTTAACTTATATCATTAATAAACATGTAACTTACACCAATTCATATGCTATTTAAGAGCATCATCCTGTACACTTTTTCATCAAGCAAAAATCAATAAACATTATTCTACTTCATAATATTTTGAGTATCCTCTTCTAGTGTTTTAGAAACAAGAGAACACATCCCTCTTATGCTTTCTCATCTCCAGAAAAAATTTATCTCTAATAAAGTGGTATCAGAGGCAGAGAGGTGTCATGGCTTCCAACAACAACAACAACATGTTGCAGCTCCAACTACCTCGCTTCACCGGCAAGAATTACAACCAATAAGATATTCAAATAAAGGTCATCTACCAATCTCAAGATCTTAGGAATATCATAGAAAGCGGAGTGGCGGAATTCGTTGATATGGCTAGTCTAAATGCACAACAACTTCAAGAATTGAAGGAAGCTCGCAAGAAGAACAAGAAAGCATTATTTTTCATCTACCAAGCGGTGGATGAGGTTATCTTTGAAAGGATATCGACGTTGACTTCGGCAAAGGAAGCATGGGACACATTTCTTTCTTCATACAAGGGAGATGACAAGGTGAAAATGGTAAGGCTTCTGTGGACACACACAAAAAGAAGAAGAAACGCTGTCTTTTCTTTATTGGTGCAAGGCACCACAAATCGAGTACGCCTGAGAGATGCTGTGCTGAGGATCCCCGAGTACAAAAAAGAATTTTAGGGAATGGGACGATGGAGATCGAACGACAGTTGCTCCTTTACTCCGTTGACACTCCGATTACAAAAGTGGGAGAAAACCTAAGAAAATTGCTAACTCTCGGCTCACTGGCAAGAAGTGCAGCAATATGGCTCTTGAAAATGCTCTCCATTCTGTATTTTGAAGAGGGATGAGACCCCTTTTTATAGTAGTTTTTGAGCTGAAATGATGTTATGCGCCCACATGAGAAAACACACTGATTTTCATGTGGGCGCATGGTCCTTCTTTGGGCGCATAGGATGTAGGCACATGCAGGCTACGTGGTCGTGGGTTGATCGTGGTGCTGACGTGGCCGCATGCTTCGGTGCACGACTGCTCGTGGAGATTGACGTGGTCGTACGCTTCGGGGCACGTTTTGATCGTGGCTTTGACCGAGTCAGGGGATGTTCTGGCTTGGACGCATAGCCTGAAACAGGGCTATGCGCCCTCCTTCTGGGAGAGCTTGTCTTGGGCGCATAGAACTTCACAGGGTGACTTGGGCGCATAGAGCTTCACAGGGTGACTTGGGCGCATAGAGTTTCACAGGGTAACTTGGCGCATAAGTTTACTTGGGCGTATATGTCCTTATTTGCTTGGGCGCATAAGCATTCTTTGCTGAAATTTTTGTGCTTCTACAAGATCCCCTTCAAAGTTTTCGATACTTGAACGAGTTCGAAATACTTTGAAAGAAGCATGGACCGTCTACTCGTGATGCAGAGGGCGAATAACACGACTCTCTCTTTGGACGCATAGAGTTTGGCCAGCCTGTCAGAGAGACGGCTATTGAGGTCTTCCTCGAAAATCTGAACTGACAGATTCATCGAGGTAGAATTTGAAGAGGTCCATCCTTCATACGTTGTCCATGTCAGCAAGTGGTAGTCACATAGTGTGCAAGAGGCTGGATATTCATGTTGTCGTATATGCTATGGTGGGCGTATAGCACACAACGGGCGCATAGGCGCATAGGAAGTAGTGGGCGCATAGGAAGTGGCCAATGCCTATAAATAGGCTTTGAAAGAGAGAGAGAAAGTTCATTATTCTCATTTCTCTTAGAACTTTCAAAAAGACTCTTCATCTTCTTTCTTTACGAACCATGTCTCCCAACGTCGCCAAGAGATCTGCGAAAGGCAAGGGGGCTGCACCGAGTGGCTCTCCTCCCGCGGCAGCGTCCTCGCTAGTCCAGGACCCAATTCTGGGTGAGGGCACGCCTAAAAAAAAGTCTCGAGCGTTAATTTGCGACGCTCAGACTTTTCTTCTGCCTGGGCGCATGCGCCTAAGGCAACATACTTCTGTGAGCATTCTTATGCGCCCACAGAAGTCATGCACCAACACTGTGGTGTGCTATGCGCCCACATGTTGCCATGTTATGCGCCTACATGCTGTTTGCATGTTATGCGCCCACATAACTGCTGTACGTTATGTGCCCACATGTTTGTTTCGGACGCATGACCCTTTAGGAGCATAGCCCTTTGGGCGCATAAAAAGTCCTTCAGTACTTAGTTTTTTCTGTGGATTCTAAGTCTGACTTTTTCTTCTGTCCTTGCAGTTAACATGATTGTCCCAGAGCTTGGTGGTATCCCTTTCGGCTCTGCTTGCCACGTCCTCGGCACCAGCCTCATAACCAATATGGTCAGCAATGTTCAGGCTAAGATCAGTCATGACCAACCTACGGAACGGACGATCGCCATAATTGAACAGGACAAAACCTTTCTGAAGCAGATGATTAATGATGAGAAGCTCGGAGGTACACGCCGTTGGAAGAAGTCGTACTTCCTGTTCGGTGACAGCGTAGGATTCGAGGATGACGCAAAGATATGTCTGGAAGACCCTTTGGTAGTTAAGTTAAATGACCAAAGAATAGAGCTGCCATTGATGAAGTGCCAATACCCTCTTTCAACGTTTGTTGATCTGGTTGTGCATAGGCAGATGAAATGAGACCTGACCCCTGAACTACCTAGGGTTGTTTCTGGCAAGATCCAGTTCAACTCTCATGACCGAAAGAAGTACACGTTCAAGTGTGTCAAGGGTTCCATGTTATACTCCATGAGGGGGCTACAACCTGGTGTTATACTGAATGATGTCTCGACTGATCTTCATCCCTATGCTGCTGAGACTCTCTCCAACTTGATGCTGTCGAAGAAGGAGTCATATCCGGGAGGAAAGATGCGGATGGAAGGTTGGAGATATTTTGTTCCGTTCTGGAGTGACCTTACTAGATGGGTGCTCTCGACTTACGAGGCCACCCTAAAAGCTGTCGATCTTCTTTATGCCGTCAGGGCCACCCAAGATGGTATTAAGGTTAACTGGCCGAAGTTTGTCTCCTTGGCAGAGTTGTACAACCATCATACGTGCACATTCTTCACTCCGGGTGGGGAGATGGGTTTGGCTCTTCATGAGATGCAGGCGATATCCAAACTTTCCTGGGGGATGGAGCCATACGTAGAATATGTCCTCTGTGATGCGGAGCTCCTGGATTTGGAGAAGGAGAACTCTAAGATGATGAGTGTGTACAAAGAGTTACTTTGTCACTTTTTTATTTTTCACCAGATTACGAAGAAGGGTAAGACTGAGGGGTCGCTTCCACATACGAGGGCCTGGACTAACTATGTTTTCACCAGAGAAGGGGGGAACGGCCCAGTCTCCTTCTCGTCTCGCAAGCCCTTGACGAGCTCTGAGATAGAGCAATTGATGGCAGATGACGAGCTGTGGATGCCGAAGATAGTGATGATCCTGAGGGAAAATCCTCAATTTATTATCTTTTCAGGCAAGCCGAGTTCAAGATGTCAGAAAAGGCGGTGCTAGCTGCTTTCCCGATGATATGGCTTCGTGACTGCGTAGTCCATGGTGGTTTAGGGTCTATTGAGAGAATAAGCTAGGGTATGATACTTCGGGCTGTAAAGCTGGCCTTTGGACGCCAACTTGCTCTGCTTCTAGCGATGGTTTGTGCCATCCAACGGGGTTTACGGCATTTTATTATGAATACGATAACACCCGAAGGCAGGAAGGACTTTGCTAGGACTAAGTTACCATTCCACTATCTGATGGGGTGGCTGGTGCTGCATTGTCCTAAATTGATAAACACCGGGCTGATGGCAGACTCTTTGGCGGGAGATGCCTTCCTTCGGAGGTTCAGAGACACAGATTGGACTGTTACAGGGGTGTCTTTTTGCAGAAGGGCTTTCAGTTTTCTGCAGAACTATGAACTCTTCAGAGTATCGCCTCCGTCTGGTAGTGGTCGCGTGGGGGACACCCTAGTAGATGAGGGAGCTCATGCCACTAGTTTGACTGCTGGGGCATTTTACTGGCTTCAGTCTATTAGACCATCGCATCTGGTGCTCCGAAACAGGAATCATGCCTATCTAGAGCCATATCTGTTGAGCCATTTTGTACGGCAGTTTGGCTATAGCCAGCTCCTTTTGGAAAATGCTATTCCACATTTGGAGTCGATAGGCAGCTTGATTGACGGGGCGCGTGCTTAGATGTATTACAATGCCGGGTGCACAGGGGCAATCTTCACTCTGCCCTTGGATAAGCCTGAGACCCATTGGTGCTATGCTGCCGCCAAATTTTATGTTCAGATCAATACTTTTCATCCCCGGTAAGATCGTGAACATAGGTTGATATTGGGGACTCGGTTTGGCCCCTTTCCTACGAAAAAGGTGCCGAAAGGCTGTAAGAAGGAGAGTACTGTTCCCGCCGTGAAGTCAACCGTAGTACCACGGTCGAAAGCTATCCTTAGGGAGCCAACAGTGTCTCCAAAGGAGGACACGAAAGATGATGGTTCTTCTCCTCTCAATCCTCCCCAGAAGAGGAAAGCTTCAACTGAATTGGCCCAGGAGCCAACTTTAAAGCGGAAGAAGAAAACTGTCGTCCAGAGGAGAGCCAAGGAAGTGGGTGCTGGCTCGCCTTCCTTGATAAGGTATTTTCGGCAAACTGGAAGAGGTGGAACGGTGTCGTGGGCTGTTACTATTCAGGAGGTAGATCCCTTCCTAGACTCCATAGCCGTTATGGTCAAGCCTTTAGAAACTTTCTCACCTTTGCGTTTGTCATTTGCACAGGACCCTAAAGTTGAAGCTGAGGTAGGTGCCTCATCGTCTGAGGAGGTGGACGTGACAACAGTGACCCCTCCTTGTCCTCGACCGGTAAACGACGCTCAGCCTCCCTTAGCCAAGGATGCTAAATCAAAGGATGATCAGGGCAAATGCCCGAATTATGGTGATGACCAGAGAGCCAGTCCTTCATTCGATATCTTCCTGGGGGCGATGTCCGAAATCGGGGCCAGACTAAGAGTTGGACGAGAATCAGGTCCAATCGGCTCATCCTCCTGCGGGTATGTTATCTTTGCGCCTCTCTTCGGATAAGATTTTTTTGACTTTGATTTTGCGTGCTCCTCGTGAGGCTGACCATGACTGTATGTTCCATTGTAGACAAGGGGAAGGAACCCCTCACGAAGATAGTCCCAGGCATTGAGGAAGGAAAATAAGTTATTCTCGGCTCCTCCAAATTTGTTGCTACGGAGGGAGCTGTTAGTAAGCTGGTATCGGCTACAGAAGGAGAGGTTGAATAGCCTGCTGAGGGGGCTGTTGCTGAATCTGCTCCCGTTCTGGCTGGGATTGTGGAAGATATCAGGCCTAATGTCGCTCAGGGCCTTGATATTGTTCTTCTTGAACAGTCTGGCCTGCTCTTGGTTTCTCTGAAGCCAAGACTGATGGCGTAGCCCAGGCTGGTGCTGAGTAAGCTGAAGGTATGAAATTACAACTCTTTCGCATTTTTCTCTCCCCTTTTTTGTTACTGATGTATATATATATATTTTGTCAGGTTCGGCTTCTTGTAAGGTATCCCTTCCTGGAGTGGAAGAAACTCTCCAAGCCTCCTCCTCGATGACCTCCACTGAAGATGACGAGATGGCCCAGGAAGTCGTCAAAGCTTTCTATCCTGTACTGAAAGTAAAGCTTCCTGGAGTCCTGAATCGGAATGCTGCCTTTGGCCCTGTGAAGGCTGTTGCCGAATGCCAAGTGGAGGCCCTCGAGAGCATTTTTGGCTATGAAGAGCGGGCTAATACTCTGAGGAAAGTTTGGAATAACCTGGAGGGTCAGGTGGCCAGGTTCCGGGATGCCAAACAGCAGAGCTCGACGTCGATGTTCCTCCCAGAAGATGAGCCTTTGATCACGGCTCTCACGAAGGAAAAGGCTACTTTCCAGGCGAGGAAGGATGCCCTTGTTCGAGAGATCAGCGAATTGGCTGACCAGTATTGTCAGTTTAACGCTGCAAGTGAGGCGCGTGCCGCCTCGAAGAACAAACTGGCTGCACAGATCATCGAGAAGTATAATCACATCACACAGATCAAGAGCGAGATTGCTCAACTGGAAGCCGATTTGAGGATGGCAACATCTGAGTAGGAGGATTATTTGGCTCAAGCTGCCATGATCGTCACCACTTCTGCCTATTTAGAAGAACAGCTGGCAAAGTTGGAAGGAGAGCATCTAAGTCTAATTCTTTTTGAGGATGAAGTCGCTCGTCAAGAAGAGGTGCGCCGCCGAGCTACCACGAAGTCTGAAGCCGAAATTGCGGCTCTAAGGGACAATATCAATCGATTATGTATCCCTTAGACTTCTTTTTTGTAACTGTTGTTGTTTGTTATTTTTTTCTTCAGCCGTCAAGGCTATTGTATCCCTTTTTTCCCGTCTCTTGATAGACGTGCAAGTAAAGAATAAAGAATCTTTTCAAAATGAATGTGGTTTTGTGAAATATCGGAACTAGAGGTAATGTGGACGTGGTAATGATATTTCTGGTAGGTATTCCGCTGGGGAATTAGATGTGGACCTATTATCCATTTCATATTCAAGTTTTTTTTGAATATAGATAATAAGTTGAACGAAGCTACTAATAGAGGTAATATGGACGTAATAGTAGAAGATGTTCTACATCTGACCAGAGGTGATATGGACATGGAAAGATATATAACATTAGGTGGAAGTGGATAATTCAGAGGTAATAATATGGACGTAATTATCTTTAATGAATGCTTTGCTCAGAGGTTATATGGACATGGCAAAACATTTCTTAATCATTTTACTGGGGAAATAATTATCGAAAAACAATTCAGAGGTAATAGGGACATGACTTATTTTCCTCAAACCGAGTTTGGACATAGTAAAAAACAGAAATGATTTTGTTGGGGAAAATATTTTAGAGGACCTATTATCCAAGGCGTATTCTAGACTCTTGAAATACGGATAATAGTTAAAAAAAATCTTCGAATCACATAAACATCGTACTGTACATTTACATGACTGGACATATGTGAATACTATTTACAGAAGGTTATACATAGTATTTCTTCAGGAACTTGCCGTTGATAGGCATCATGAGCAAGTCGCCATCAGACTTGGTTAGTCGGTATGCACCGTTAGAATACACCGATTCTATAATGAAAGGACCTTCCTATTTAGGCTAAAATTTTCTTTTTATTTTGTGCGTCATGACCATTGGTCTTCTCACTGCTAAGACTAGATCACCGACTTGAAAGATTCTTTCCTTCTCCTTTTTATTGAAGGCTTTGGAAAGGCGTGCTTGGTATAGCTTAATACGCTGCTGAACTAACAAGCATTTTTCGTCTAGCGCTTCGAGCTCTTGTAGACGCAGACAGTAGCTTTCTTCGGTAGTCAACTCGCTGGCTAAGGCTACTCGAAGAGAAAAAATCTGGATTTCTAGGGGAAGAACTGCTTCGCTCCCATAAACCAGAAAGAATGGCGTACTGCCTGTTGGTGTCCGGACCGTTATACGATAGGCCCATAGACATTCGCCGAGCTTCTCATTCCAATCGCGTTTGTTCGAAGACACAAATTTCTTGAGAAGTTTAATGATGGTTTTATTGAAGGCTTCTGCTAGCCCGTTAGCGCTGGATTGTAGGCAGTAGAGGCTACATTCTGGATTCGATTCTTATCGTAGAACCGATAAAATGCATGGCTTGCGAATTGTGGACCATTATCATGGATGATCCTGCGAGGTAGGCCGAAGCGGTAGATAACGTGTGATGTTTGATGAAACTGATCACGTTTGACGCATTTACTTCGGTGAGCGGTATAGCTTCCGTCCATTTGGAGAAGTAATCGGTTATGGCTAGGATGAACCGATGTCCTCTGGAAGATGGCGGGCTGATTGGTCCTATGACGTCCATGCCCAAGGCTTCAAAAGGCCAAGATGATGCCGTCGGGTGTAGAAACTCCGAAGGTTAATGAATGAAATCGGCGTGAAACTGACAGGCTCTACACTTTTTTGCATATTCAACAGCATCTGCTATCATCGTGGGCCAATAATAACCCAGTCATTTGAGGCGATCGCTAGTAATTTGGGGCCTGGTTGATGTGCACCACAAACTCCATCGTGAGCCTCCCGGAGTGCATGTTTGGCTTCTGTGTTTGATAAACATCGTAACAGTAGCCCGTCGTAAGAGCATAGGTACAACATCTTGGTAGCTGAGTCGTAATAGAATATGAGGGATCGCCTTTGGATAGACACTGCTTCCTTCGGGTCCTCGGGAAGGATCCCATAGACGGCGTAGTCTATGAAAGGAAATCTCCAGTCTTTAACATCGACGTTTGTTTCCGTTACGCAACTGTGATAAATATGCCAGGCATTTTTCACACATAATAGTTCTCGACCAGACACTGTGATCGACTGCTGAGTATTGGTAGGGACGGTCAAGGAAGCAGCGAGATCGGCTAGAGCATCTGCTTCTATATTCTGTAGTCGAGGCACGTGTTCGATGAAGAATCCAGCGAAAGTGGGTACCAACTTGTCACGACCCGCACTCGTTTTTTCGGATACGAGACGTGTCCTAGCCAGCCTACGCCGCAGAGTCGGCGGTAGAACGATGTCAATCCCGCAATAAATAAATGCTCAAAATAAACTTTGTTGCTCATTCACAACAACTAAGTCAACTTTACAAAATATAGAAGTTTTACATTTGAAGAAGAATGTAAGCTTTTATATTCATAGAAAACTACCACACAACTAACTAGTCTTCTATGGTTTAGCCTTCGAGTCTCTACCTCCCCCTCGTATGGTCCATTGCGCAAGAGTAGGCACGTCAACCTCACCTATAACAACGATCAAGTCAGGAAAGGAGCAGAGTACAACCATATTGCAATTAATGTTGTTAGTCCAAAATAAGTTAGAACAACGAGAAATCATGATGGCAAAGAGTATACAAAGAACTAGCAAGAGTGAACTAACATGATATGAACTAGCACTAGCAAGATATGAACTAGCAGAATGAAACTAGCAAGGTATGAACTAACGAGATACGAACTGGCAAAATGTAAACTAGCAAGATGTGAACTAACAAGGTATGAACTAACAAGATAATGGACTAGATAAAGAAAAAATAGGAACAACTATGTGTGTGTGAAATACCTTTTAATACGTGAACGGCTGGGCTAATACGGCACATCATACGATGGCTATCCACAATAATAGGATACGGCTAACTCATACGTGGGGTGTATGACTTAGCTATCCATAATCAAAATAGTTGGATTTGTTCACGTACTTATTGAGTATTTCCCCTCCCGACTCTCTAACAATCAATAACGGTCAATGATATACTAAGAAGGATACGATAACTACAGTGTCACAATCGTGCCTCAATGGAATATCAAGCAATGACTCAACGAGATATCAAACAAGAAAACTATAGAGTAAACGTTATAATGAACTAAAACATAAATGCAATACTGTACTTGCCTGAATCCTTGCACAAACTGTAGTCACAAGTAGAGGATGAGGGGAACGCCGATCTAGAAGCTGTCAACCTATAACACATATCGCACCATGAACCGTGCACGAAAACCATAAATCAATTCTAATGTTCTAGTTCTAAATTCATAGAATAGTGGCTAGTTGGGTTACTAATCTAATAATAATTAATTCTAGAATAATTTACTTAAAAATCTAATTTAACCTAATAATGATCTAAATACAATCTAAACATGCAAGTTTGGCCATCAAAAGTCATGTTTCTAATTTTGGAAACCATGTCACGTAAATCGAGACGTACCATTGACTATCTAGTCAAACGATATAAACTCTAGATTTTGAAAGTGCACCTTGGTGTATTTTAGCGTCACGAGTGTGCTGAAATCAATCGTGCCACAAAATCACGCTTTGGTCAAAAGATATCGCCGTTATGGCTAATCGTGACCAAAACGGTGATCAACCGATCAATTCAGAGTTCAACAGAATAACTAAAATACTAGATGAATGAAATAATTTCTGGAAAAATATATGTCATAGAGCTCTGTGTTAGCTTTCCAAAACTTCAAACGGTTCGTGATTTCGATTCCTGGTTCTCCCAAAATCTCGAAAACACCGAAACGTGTCAAGTTTCGGACAACCGACACTCTACGAATTTTACAGAAATTAAGGTTCAGAAATTATAAAAGTAAATTAGATATTCGAAAATTATACCTCAATATAAATCCAACAAAAAAACGACACGCAAAAATCACGTCGGAGTTGACGGCAATCGCTTCGGGAAGTCGAAAACTCTCAAGATCAAAAACTGCTCAAAGTCGGCTGAAGGAAAATAGGTGTTTTCGGATTACTATAACATATATATATATATATATATATATATATATATATATATATATATATATATATATATATATATATATATATATATAGGAAGATGAAGTCGGTGGCTTGAGCCGGCGACTTGGCTCGCCATGTGGCACCATCTGGTGCGTCCCGCTCAAAATGGACGGCGAGATGGCCGCCCGGTTTATGCCAAGCCAAGCCAGCCTAAATGTGGTAACTACTGGCCCAGTCAGGGATGACTGGACGCCAATGAGCCTCTCCACGGGCTGACAGGTGGGCCAGTCCAGTGCTGACTGGATATTGACTGTGTATTTCTTTTCAGAAAATGATTTAAAAATCAGTTTAACTCCAAATAACTTCAAATAAAATCCTAAAAATTCTAAAAAATTGTAAAAAATTATAGGAAATATATCTAACCTTCTAGAATATAAATAAAAATGTTTTACCTCATATTAGTCCCAAATGGACTCATAATAAATATTGGAAGCCTTTCAAAATATATAAACCTTAATAAATAAATAATTAAATATTGCCAAAAATTTTGGAAAAATTATAGAAAATATAGAATAGCATAATGAACCCTAGAAAAATATTTGGGGTCAATATTTGCTCTTAGGCTAGCACAATAAATTCTAGAAGTCCTAGAAAATAGGTTTTTTCTTATATTTTATTATCAAAGTAATTCTAGAAAATACAAAAAAATCCAGAAAATTTAGAAAATAGTTTTTTGAGGTTCTAGGACCTAAATAAAATACTGGGTCCCAAAAATAATCCCGAATGGCCATATGGTAAATCATGAAATTCAATAAAATATTTAAATCTTCACAAAATAGATATTTAAAAATTATGTAAAATATCTAAAAATTATGATAAACTATATAATAGCTAAATAATGCTTACTAAGGTCCAAATGACCATAAAAGTAAATCATAATCAAATATAACAAAATTGGAAAGTGGGCTTACACAACTCGATTGTTGCTCTGTGATAGGGGATGAGATCTTCATGACGAACTTCATAATCCTCTCGGACTTGACTAACTATTAGCTTGGAATCGCCGTAAGCTTCTAGGAAGTCAACTTCCAGTTGTTTAGCCAATTGCAGACCGATTAATAGGGCATTATATTCGGCCACGTTGTTGGTGCATGGTTCCACCAGAGAATATGTACGATGTATAACCAGATGGTCGGGTGACACGAGCACGACACCTACTCCGGCCATAATATTTTCCTTAGGTCCTGTTCTTGATGCACCGTCAGAGAACATTCCCCAAATGGAGATTTCTTCAGTTGCAGTGTTAGACTCCACTACTTCATCAGGAATTTTGTCATAGAGTTTGGAAGATTCTGGCACCAGATGAGCTACTAGGAAATCAGCTAATGCTTGGCCTTTTACTGCCTTCTAAGGGACGAACAACATATCGTATGGAGTCAACAGCATTGCCCACGTTGCTAAACGAAAATTGAGAGAACCCAATTTAGTCATGAGTATTCTGAGAGGATTGACCTTAGATATGATATGGATAGTCTGCCCAGACACATAGTGGCGCATCTTTTGGAGAGCAAATACCAGTACAAGGCATTCCTTTTCCACAGGTGTGTATCTATGCTCGACAACCACCATTGTGCGGCTGAGGTAGTAAATTGCCTGTTCATGGTCGCCTTCATTTTTCTGAGCTAACAGTGCTCCAAGAGAATGGTCCATAGCACGAACATATAGTAAAAAAAGGCTTCGCCATTATTGGAGCTACCAATACTGGGGGCTTGTGAGGTATTTCTTGATGTCGTCGAATGCGCGTTGACATTGTTCAGTCCAGACGATAGACACGCTTTTCTTCATGAGCTGAGTGAACGATTGACATCTTCCAGAAATGTTCGAAATGAATCGTCTGATGTAGGCTAGCCTTCCTTGCAGTCCGTGTAGCTCTTTAAGATTTCTTGGAGGATACATATCGAGGATGGCCTTCATTTTCTCCGGATCAAGATGTATACCCTTTGAAGTGATGACGAAGCCAAGAAACTTGCCACTGGAGACTCCTAGAAAAGACTTGGTTGGATTCATTTTGAGTTGATGTGCGCACATTAGTTCGAACACCATTCTCAAGTCTTAGAGGTGGTTGCCCTTGAGACGACTTTTGACTGCGATATCGTCTACGTAGCACTCTACTGTTTTGCACAAATGATCATAAAAAATTGTGTTCATGGCTCGCTGGTATGTCGTCCCTGCATTTTTCAATCCGAAGGGTATCACCGTATAGCAGTATACCCCCAACGATGTTCCAAAAGATGTGTGCTTCTCATCGTCGGGGAATATCATGATCTGGTTGTAGCCTGAGAACCCATCCATAAAGGACATCCGCTCGAAGCCACAAGTATTGTCGATCATTACGTCGGTGATCAGTAGGGGGAACTCGTCTTTCGGATAAGCAGAGTTCAAATCACTGTAATCGATACAGACTCGAACTTTACCATTCTTTTTCATGACTGGAACAATATTGGTAACCCAGTCAGGGTGTTGTTCTTCGTGAATGAATCAACTGGCAATGAGCTTCTTGACTTCATTCTCGATGGCCTCCATGACATCTGGTCAAAATCGTCGTTGTTGCTGCTTTACTGGCTTAGCTTTAGACGAAATATTTAGGCGGTGCATGGCGAGTTTAGGGTCTAGGCCTGGCATGTCTTCATAGCTCCATACAAAGACGTCGATGTATTCTTATATAAGCTGTATAAGAGATTTTCGTTCATCGCCAGATAGACTTTTACTGATGAAGATTGGTTTAAAAGATGATTCATCTCCTAAATTAACAATGATAACTTCGTCTTCGGTAGGTGGTTTACGTTATTCAAAGCGTAGCTTCCGCCTAGTATCCATCTTTTGAGCCTATTGTTCAAGCTCGATCGATTGGACATTGTCCATAATTTGGTCAACTGAAACCATGTTGACGGACATAGTGGCTTTGAACATGTCGCCAATGCTGGAGTCCGAGTCCCAGAGGCAGTAATCAGAAGAATGAGAACAATGATCTGCTTCATCATCTGATCTTTTGGGAGTTATTAGAGGAGAGACATAACCCAAACCAACACTGTTTCGTTGAGAGTAGTTCTCAGATTTGCCGGGAGGAGCAAAGTTTCATATTGGCAACCGTCGTCCCCGGCCGTAATTTAGCCCCTGGTCGCTTTTGATGTCATATCCTATGTTCTGGATGATATTCTTGGCCTGCCAACTATATCAAAAAAGTTGCATTTTTTCAGAGTCATAATCAGCTTCCGTGTTGTGCTTGGGAGAAGTAGAGTCCGGAACGAACTTTCTTTCGTCAATTATTCGACCGAAGATAAATAGTTCTTCATCCTTCTTTCTGGCTGGAACGATGAAGTAGTGGATATCTTCTGGGTAAACTTTTTTTGCAGGTGAGGCATTGTGATCGGCATGCAGAGGTGTAGTCCTATGCCGTGCTCTAGAGCGTATATCGTATCTATGTAGTGGTTTACAGATTGATAGACATCGGAGTAATTCAAAGATAAACTTTTACTAAGAAAATATGCATGTTCTTCTTTAGGGATAACATCATCCGCTGAAGGTACATTATTATGAGTATAGATATACTCAGTGAGAGGATCATCATCTGGAAGATGAGCTACAGTCTTGGCCAAGTTTACCACGTAGGGTAATTCTTCTAGGTTGGGAGGACGAACTTCAGCAGGTTCCTCCCGAGGTTTCTTGCGGAGAGTGATGGTCAATGGTTTGACCTTGTCAGGGTTCTTCTTTTTCACCCAGATTGTAAGAGGCTTCGGAGTACTTTTTAGAGTAGTATGTCCTTTGACTCGGATAATCAGGGGACCATTATTGGAGGATGAACTTGCTTCAGCTTCATTGTCAGCTTCGTTGCCGTCATCCTTGGGGGGCTGAGATTGGTAAAGTACCAAATCTCCATAATAGGCTTCGATGCCCTTAAAAGGTCGACATCGGCAAACTCCGTCTTCACGACACCATCGCTATTGACGTACTTGAAGCACTGGTAAAGTTTGGAAGGAACGATCATGTTCTCGTGTATCCACGGACGTCCCAACAAGATGTTATAGGATACATTGGCATCGATCACATAGCAAGAAACCTCCGTTCGGAGATCACCGATCTGGCACTTAAGACGAATCTTACCCAGCAGGTGGCTTCGACCAGTATTGAAGCCATGATAGTTGTATTGGTTGCAGATAGCTTGTGCAGAGGGATTCCTAGAATTTGAAGCAAATTTCTTAGAATAATGCTGAGGGAGGAACCTGATCGATGTGCATGCAGTCCACCTTGATCGCCCCGGTATACCCTGTATAGTACTGGGGTCTATCATAACAATTATTTTTGAATAGCATGTCCTCCTGTGAAAAGGTGATGTTGGGCACCCCTTCCATAGTATTATGGCAGTGAGGATAGGAGATAGGGTCTTCAGCTGGGGCTTTGACTTCAGCGAGATAAGAGTCGACATGTAGTAATACCTCACTTAAGGCCTTCTGAGTTTTTTTGGAGTCGCAATAGATCTAACAGAGACAACCTGGCAGGTGTATTGGCCAGCTGCGCCAGTATGTCAAAGTTGTAGGGCCGATCCATGCCTTCGGGAGCTGGCGCTTTCAGAGACTTGTTAAATCGTGTCTCCTTCTGCTTGGCTTTGTCGGTAGTTGAAGGCTTGGATGGGCCGCTTCTGAGCTTGTGGGAGCAGCAGGAGCTTGAGAAGGTACTGTTTCTTCGTGTCCGGAATCGTATGTACGAATATAAGTCTTCCCCGATCGCGTCTCACCAGATAGAACCTCGTAGATGGGAGAAGACACCATATGGCATGACTTGTATTTCTTGCCCCTTTTTTCTTTGGGAGGTACCATCCCCTACGTCACTTCTTGCACAAGGTCCGGATGGACCCACATGATCTTACCACGTTCAGTTGTGAGTGACACCAAGGTTGAGTTGCAAGCTGGCGGCAGGTTGACGACTTCCATTATTGCTTTAGGGATCGGGACCACGCCGTCTGGGACTTCTATGGGAGGAAAGTCACCAAACTGAAGAGAGATCATGTTAGAAGATACGATATTGTCTTCAGCTTCGAGGTTGATCACTTGGCTGTCGATAAGCTGTTGTATCTTCTTCTTCAGGACGATACAGTCTTTGGTGGAATGATGCACGTACTGGTGATAGAGACAGTACTTGGGATTGTTGAGTTGGTTCGCCTCTGTATGACGTCGTGGTGGAGGCAATGTCAGTTTATTACCCTTCGTTAATGTGTAAAAAATGGTAATGACATCGTCTTCGTCAATGGAGAAGGTCTCCATAGGCTTGTCGGGGGCATCCTGAGAATTAGAAGCTCTTTTGGAAGTGTCGACCTTTAGGACTTCTTTCCCTTTACCCCTACGGACAGGAATAGTTTGAGGATGCTTGCCCTTGTCTTCAGATTTGGGTGTTTCAACCCTAGTAGTTCCAGATTAGGAACATCGTTTTCAGCAGCATCAGTGGCCCTAATGAAATCGGGCCATGTATCATACTTATGTATACCCAAATAGAACTTTACTGTAGGGAGAAAGTTATGTCGGCAAGTATCCATAAGGTCTGAGTTGAAGCGTTCGATGAAAACCGCTTGAAGCATTCGATGAAAGCAATGACAGACTTAGTCCTCTTTTGCTTGGCCTCGATGAGGGTGGACATACTAACATACATGCCACTCTCATAAAACCTGTTGAGGAACAACCTCTCCAAGTCTTTAAAAGAGTTGATGCAACCGTTAGGCAGACTGCAGAACCATTCAAAAGCTACCCCTGCAAGGTGCTAATAAACAGCTTTGACAAGAACGGATCATCCTTGGGTAAGTATAGAGTCTGCGTGTTAAAGTATGTCATGTGTTGACGGAAAGAAGTCAACCCGTCAAATGAATTTAGCGTCAGCGGCTTGTAGTTAGGAGGGCAAGTAGCATTCTCCCATTCAGGGTGATAAGGTTGAGATATCCCCATCTTCTGAAGCTCATCTTTGTGTGAGATGGGGTCGAAATGGGCGACCAGAAAATCAATTGCATCCTGTTGATTGAGCAGGTATTGGGAAACGGCTGCTGTACGGTTGTCGAGCGTCGTTGGTGAAGGACCACCTCCAGTATTTGCAAGATTTGGAGAAGGCACAACGGAATGATACTCCTTTTGTAATAAAGGAGGATTGTTGCTATGAGCCGGACTAATATGAGCCGAGACATTTTTTTGCGGTAGAAGAACAACCGCAGCAGCTTGGACCACCATGATACTAGTAAGCATATTAGTGATCTTAGCAAATGCCGTTTCAAGACCCTCTAGCCGTTTGCTGGTCTGATCACTAGTTTCTTCAGGTCTTTCTCCATCCGCCATGTATGTAGATAACATACGAGGACGAACAGAGGAAATAGTACAACTGGTGCAGATACTGTCTGTTTCTGAGTTGACAGGTCCCTCATCTTCAGGTAGGGGAGACAGATAGTCGTCGTCAGACTCGGAGAGATCATCGTCCTCTGGAAGGCAACCCCCAGTATGAAGGTCATCCGCTTCAGACTCTGAGGGAATACTACCCCCAGCTTGGGAGTCATCGTCATCTATACGGGATCTTGCCTTCGACCGAGTACCCATATAGACTCCTTCAGATGTGACAGCCTGCTGGCCATCTGTTGGCAGACTTCTTCTTCTCCTTTTCGTGGAACTGAGAGAGAAAGTTGGGTTCATGCTCCACCGTCATTGATTGGGGCTTCCATAAGGGGGACCCCATGAAGCCATGTTGGATGAAACACACAGCAGCTTTTCATTGTCAGAGAAATACAGTCGTCGGAACACGGACTGTCTCTGAGGTACTCTCGTTGCTTTGGAGCAGCAACAGTTAATGACAATACTGGTGCACGGATGTGCACTATGGATTGTTATGTCCTTTCTCGCTTTACGCTTATGATTATCATGTCGTGTAAGTCAGCGAAAGGGAGTTTTGCCTTAAAACCTATGTCACATGCATCGCTGAGCTTTGTATGTAGGTTGCAAGGAGAGTTGGCACATTCAGACATAGTTCACATGCAGGTGCAACCCCCCACACCTAAGTTCTGTGATGTCCTTGAAGACAGTTCCTGTGCTATACGTGTTGGGGCCTATCTTTTTACTGTGGGCGCATAGGCCCTGGAGACTGCCTTTGGGCGCATGCTTCTTGGCAGCATGTCTGAACTTCCTCGATGTGGGCGCATAGTATGGATCAGTGGAGCCTGGGCGCATGACCCTGAATGCCCAATATGTCGAAGACAGAAGCCTTCTGATTAGACTTACGTGCCCACCTACCCCCTTGGGCGCATAGCTTTGGGCGCATACTTGGTGGAGCAGCGCTGTTTTCTTCTGGTTTCGCCTCCTTCGTTTGTGAGCCTCACTGGGTTTGTCCAGAGTATCGCACACTCCAATTCTTGGCATCATAGTATTTTCCTTTGCCAAGTCTCGGGCGTTGAATACTCTGTTGTTGGTTGCACAAGAGAGAAGTCGTTAGGCTAGTAGAACCCGAAACGGTGTGAGTCTTCTTCATTTGTGGAGTTTCTGTGGCAGAGCCATGCGCCCATGTGACAGAGTCCTCCAGTTGTATATCTGCTATGACACTAGCAGGATATACACAGCGAGCCTTCGGAAGCCAAGTCTTGCGAGACTTGTTTGGCTTTGCTGATTTTGAGGAGTAGAGCCGTCCCTTGGGAGCATCTATTCGAACGCCTGCTGATCGAACTTTACGATCAGCATCTTCTGAGTGCTCCCTATTTTGTCGGTATCGGATTGGTTACCACCTTCTCGTCAGAGGAAAAGGTAGTCCCTAACAGAGTCGCCATTTTTGTGGACACACATAAAAAGAAGAAGAAATACTGTCTTTTCTTTATTGGCACAATGCACCACAAATTGAGTACGCCTGAGAGATCCTACGCTGAGGATCCCCGAGTACAAAAAAGAATTCTGGGGAATGGAACGATGGAGATCGAGTGGCAGTTGCTCTTTTACTCTATTGACACTCCGATTACAAAAGTGGGAGAAAACCTATGAAAATTGCTAACTCTCGGCTCACTGGCAAGAAGTACAACAATTTGGCTCTTGAAAATGCTCTCCGTTCTGTGTTTTGAGGAGGGATGAGACCCCTTTTTATAGTAGTTTTTTACTACCAAAATATGTGGCTTTAGCGACGGCCAGATCCGTCGCCCATCCGTCGCTAATCCGTATTAGCGACGGATCATTGACGGATATTGGTCAAAAAAATCTGTCGGCAATCAGCTCGTCGCTAATATAGATTCGTCGCTAAGTAGTCGTCAAGCGACGGAATATCAACGGCTTTCCGTCGTCACTATTCGTTGTATTAGCGACGACTTGCCGACGGTCTATCATCGAATTCAAGTATTAAGTATTGAATTGTATAGACGCTTATTGACGGATAGTCCGTCGGTAAACCGTCGTAACAGTGTATCAGAGGGTATCGTTCCGTCACTATTCCGTCGAACGCCGTCACTAACAAAGGACGGATTAGCGACGGATCCCTGACGGATAATCCGTCGACCTTGTTCTGGAAATGCTTGACATTTCTAGAATCCTGGCGACGGATTTGTCGTTGCGACTCCGTCGCGCATCCGTTGACATGGCGACGGATTAGTGGCGGATAATCCGTCGCCATGGTTCTGGAAATGTCAAGCATTTCCAGAATCATGGCGACGGATATTCCGACGCGAATCCGTCGAACATGGTATTTCCAGAACTATGGCTACGGATATTTCGACGCGAATCCGTCGACCATGGCGACGGATCCCTGATGGAATATCCGTCGCTAACATTCTGTACATCTTCATGCCACCAGAACCTTGTCGACGGATATTCCGTCGGCAAGTCGTCGCCATGGAAGATATTCCGTCGGCTGGCCGTCGACGATCCGTCGCTAACTGAAAATATTTCCAATTCTCCAGTTAGCGACGGATATTCCGTCGACATGTAGTCGAAAATTGATGTTATCCGTCGCTAACCAGTCACTAGTCCGTCGCTAACTGAGATATTTTTAAAAAAAATGCAGAGCTTTCTCTGTTCACACAACATCCGAACATCGGGCCAATATATAATCACAATATCAAATCACTGAGACCAATATATAATCCATTATAAATCACATACGAATTTAATGTACACCAATTATACAAGAATCACATAGACCAATATATAATCACAAATATGCATAACCCAAACCAATATCAAATAGACACCAATTATTCTGAAATCATAAACTAATATCCGTCGTTATAATCTAGAATTTCCACAAAAAATCTAAATTTAAAAACTATTCTTATACAATACTTCAAGGAGCAGGAGGAGTTCGATTGTCCGGTGGTGGTAATCCCTCCTGCGACCGACGACACAATATCAAATCACTGAGACCAATATATAATCCATTATAAATCACATACGAATTTAATGTACACCAATTATACAAGAATCATATAGACCAATATATAATCACAAATATGCATAACCCAAACCAATATCAAATAGACACCAATTATTCTGAAATCATAAACTAATATCCGTCGTTATAATCCGGAATTTCCATAAAAAAGCTAAATTTAAAAACTATTCTTATACAATACTTCAAGGAGCAGGAGGAGTTCGATTGTCCGGTGGTGGTAATCCCTCCTGCGACCGACGATAATACTGCTGTACTAGGTACGGCGGCAATCCGTTGAAGATACTGTCCGGAAGTCGACGTAGCTGCTCTGGCGACATGAGATCAAGGAGTGCCGTCACAGTCGGAGGCGATACCAGAGGGGCAGCAGGGTTGAAAAAAAGATGACCGACGGAGGAAGGACCGACACCAGCAGTCGACGGACCAGCACCAGCAGCCGACGGACCGGCACCAGTAGCAGACGGACCGCACCAGCAACAGACGGACCGGCAGCAGCAGACGGAGACAGAAAGTACGTGGCAATTTGCTCCCGCAAGGATGACACCGTCTCGTGCAGCTGTGTAAGCTGCAACCTCACATTATCGTCTGCCGGGGCCGCGGGAGGAGGCGGTGTCGGTAGAAATTTCTGAGTCGCCATGTGCAACGGCCCTAGGGAGCCGACTCCGTACATATGCCCTTTCTTAAAGCCGCCGATGGTATCTACGAACAAGTCGTTGCGAGCGGCCAAAGAAGAGGGCGTTCGGACGGGCGTCGTTTCACCGACATCCTCGGTATCAGTTAACTGAGCCTGACTAAGGGCCTCACATACGCAGCCTATCAAATGAATGTGTTTATATTATAAGATTTACCTAAGTTGTAATCTAAATCCTATGTTTCACTAAGTTAAGTATGAATCCTAAGTTTACCTAAGTTATAGTCCGAATACTTTTAATTCTAACGTAAATCTCATAAACATAAGTACTTACATCAGTCTCCTTGGCCCTCTCGTCGACGAAGCTCCCGTCCTTCCGTTTCTTGTGCGTATACAGGAACACATCGTGCATGGTGACCGATTCTGGCGCCCTTTCCTCCTTCACCGCCCGTTGGGTCTGCATACGAAATTTTCGTAGAATTTAATTAACTCCGTATATTAATAATACCTAATTCGATAGTGAAATAAATTTGCGGTATCTCACCAGATCTGCAAGCACCGCTGCGTGGGGCCTTGATCCCCCCGTATGAAGCCCCGCGGCCCGTCGGTTCGCCTTCGCCTTCTCCGATTTCTCCTTGTACGCAGGAGTATTCATCATATCTAAGAGGTCCTCATAATAGTCCTGCCGGATCCAATTCGGCCTCGTCTGCCCCATTTTCAGGTCATGAATCATATCCTGTATCTTCTTCGAGGCAGCATTTCTGTAGGTCCTGCGAATCGCGTCCTTGCGATGGGGAGGCCACCAGAACGTCGTCTAACATACAAATTCAATTATCACATAATTTAAAATATGGTTGATTAAAGAGTTACTAATAATTAACCAAAAGATATAGATATATACCCTCAACTCGTCGAGCCAGACGTACTTCAAGTTTGGGGCACCGACGAAAAGTTGAGATAGGGACCAAGGAAGTTAGCCCTGGTAATTTCTCTCAGAGCCCTGGCAACATTAAATGGAAAAAACCTACAAAGAAGAAACGACTGGATTATTAACTTGAATAAATGAAAGAAATTTAATAAATTATCTTAAATTTACTTACGAGGTCCCCGTGGGCCATAGCTCTCGTCGGAACTCACCTCTCGGCCTCTCTGGTGCCGTCGGAGGATCCGTGGGTCCGTACATGTACTCCCCAGTAACCGGATAGAATCGAGTATGGGGGTACTCTGGGGCCCACTGTGCAGTAACTAGTGGATCCACTGGTGGATCCGCTGGTGGGTCCGATAGCGGAACAGATCCGCTAGTAGATTCAGACTCATGCCTCGATGAAGTTGTCGATCGACGGCGGGATACGTCTGTGCCCGGGGTACTCTCCGGGTCGGGCTCGCTAGATGGGGTCACATCCCGGGAAGATTGAATGCGACCACGACCACCAGCACCACCACGACCACGACCACGACCACCCCCACCACCACGACCACCACTAGCAGCACGACCACGGATCATGACCTGTAAATAGAACATCTAAACATAATTAACAATATAAAAGTATAAATGAATATAAAATTCTAAACTAAAATATACATACCACCAGCAGGAAGACGAGTGCCGTCGCGACGAAAAAGACTAGGAGTGCCATCTGCAAAAAGAAAATCATACAATAAGTAAATGATCGAACAAAAAACATGAATTCACGTAATTGCTTTTATGAGGTCAAACTTAATTGAAGTAATTGGAAGTGTTTTTAATATACAACAATAATTAACCTAATCATCGTCATCGTCTTTGTTCTCATCCTCGGCTTCGTCTTCATCATCATCCTCATCCTTATCCTCATCGTCGATTTCATCTGTATCCTCATCCCTATCAAATTCTTCTTCTTCTTCTTCTTCTTCTTCTTCTTCTTCTTCTTCTTCTTCTGCCTCAATATTTAGGACAATACGCCTCTTTCTCACCTGGTTGACAGCTAAGTCTTGTGTATCAACCTCTTCCTCCCCTCTATTTTCCTCAACAATATCTTCAACATCCATTGTATCTGACTCTTGTCCCAAGTATTGGGACTTTTCAATCTGGTCCTCTTGGTATGATGGGTCTCCAACGTTGAATGTATTTCTAGATTTAATCTTGCATACTGTCCACCAATCAAATTGATCTCTACGAAGTCTTGGGTAGCTTGTATAGTAGACTTGAACAGCCTGACTTGCTATCACAAATATATCGGACCCTCTATACCTCCTGCGATGATTTATATCGATAAATCCAAATTGTTTATCGATTCTCCAATTCGCTAAGGTCAATACCATCCGATACGACCTATACCAAACCGATATATCGATACTAATCTGCTACGATCGATACTAAGTACGTACGGATACCGATACCGATACCGATAGTTTGATACCAATACCGATAGTGCGATACCGATACCGATAGTCAGTTACCGATAGTGCGATACCGATAGTTCGATACCGATACCGATAGTCCGATAGTCCGCTAGCGATACCGATAGTTCGATACCGATACCGATAGTCTGATAGTTCGATACCGATACCGATACCGATAGTCCGATACCGATAGTTCGATACCGAAACCAATAATGCGATACCGATAGTACGATCATATACTGTTAGAGTACATATCTAACTTGAACACATGGTGGTTGTGTGTTAACAAGGGCATGTAGAGATGTGCATTACATTATAATTTCAGCATCATTAAAGAGGGTTCAGATTCAGGATTTAAAAGGTAGGGTTGCTCGGTTCAAATTATCAAGTATTCAACCATGCTAGTGTATGTGTATAACAGTCAATGCCATACATACCACTGAAGGTACATAGCATGTAACTATTATAACATTTGCATTTAACAGCCCCAATCAAACCTGGCTCATCCCAACATTGTATCAACTTAGCCACGATAGTCCGATACCGATAGTACGATAGTCCACTATCGATAGATCGATACCGATACCGATACCGATAGTTCGATACCGATATCGAGTTCTGGATACCGATACCGATAGTCCGATACCAATTGTTCGATACCGAAAAAAAATCTGACGCTAAATAGCCGTAGCTAAATATTCGACGGTAAGCCGTCGGTAATCCTATACCAATACAACACTAGGGGTAACAGATACATACAACTCATATGGCACATCTACACCATTTAGTATAGGACACAGCCTATAACCAAAACACATAGTTATGTGACAAGCCACACATCTATGTCACATAGCTAACACCCAAAACCAATGTACATCCTACACAAGCACATAAACACAATCTGCATATAAATTATATAAATATAGCTATATAAAATTGACATATATATATATATATATATATATATATATATATATAGAGAGAGAAGAGAGAGAGAGAGAAAGAGGAACAAATGTGGGTGAAAGAGTGAAGGGGACACCCCCACCCCCAACAACCCCTCGCTGGAAGCCCCCGTCACCACAATCC
>JANAVB010019457.1:0-31673 GCA_029216955.1 Iris pallida
TCCATTGGAGTCGAACTTGTCGAAGATGCTCCGGAGCCAGAGCCGGAGCCGGAGCTGGAGCATGTGGATCCGCCGGAGCGGGGGAGACTAGGAGGAGGCGGTGGAGGAGAAGAGGCGGTTGTGGGGAGAGGAGGCGGTGTTTAATTTGTATTCGTGTAAAGAGAAGAAGAGTACGGAGAGAGAAAAGAGAAGATACGTATTAGATATAGGTTTAATTTGTTTAATTAATTTAGTTTAATTTGTCTATTAAAAATGTTTAATTTATTTAGTTTAATTTGTTTAATTTGTCTAATAAAAAATTAAGGTAATTTAATATTCAGTCATTTTTATCACTTTCAACATCCACTTTCAACTATCAAAACAACCGAAGTCAAAAAAAATTCACTTTCAACAACCATCTAAACAATCGAACTCCTTTTCCTCACTTACGGGAGACAAAAAGTATTGTATCCAAACATATTTTGGAAAGTCATACATGTTGCAAGTATACTGCAAGTCAACATGCTGCAAGTGCACTACAAGTCAACATACTGTAAGTGCCACTTTCACACTTCCGTAAGTTACCGCTATCCAAACAGCCCCTCGTAAAGTTACCGATATTGTAAAGAAGAAAAATGGAGAAGGGAAGGTAAAGGACCAAGGACCCCTCGTTTATTCTCCTCAACTATGTCACATCTAGTCCACTCTCAGTTAAGTGCACTCAAATTTTAGCTGGCAAACAGAACTCTGAAAGCACTCCGGACTTGCCTGAAAGAGGAAAAAATGCAAAAGTTCTTCCCAACTCAAATGGAACTCGTATGATGAAACCAGTCTCCTCCCACACAGATTCATTCCATTTACCACTTTCCACTACAAGCAAACCTACTCCTATCCAATTATCCCTATGTATTCCTCTCCTAGCTTGCTTGTGTACAACAACCTTCCTCTCGTTAAAACGCATCAAGACCCACAAGGTCGTGTTGTCGATGCTCGTCGGGTTCTTCCTCTTGCTGCAAAGTCTTGTTGTTGCTTCGTCACATGATCACTCTAAACGTTGTTGCTTGCAGTCTGTTGCAGTTGCTCCTCACCGCTCCATCATGCTACTTCTCAATGTTAGCCACCATGTTCTGTAGCTAGTGGATAAAGATGCAAGATTTTTTTAAAGTAGAACGAAGAACCAGTCCAACCAACCCGTTAAATTAACAGGTCAAATAGGTCAGGCCAGTTCAACCCATTATTTCACTAGTAGGGTTCAAGTCTAGGCTAAACATATCAAACATAAACGAGTAGGGTTTGAGTTAAGCTTTAAGAATCCGACTGATTGCCACCCCTACCTATATCCCATATTTTCGAGATGTGAATTATGCAAATTCCTTTCTTTCATTCAGCTCTATAAGGAGGACGTACTTTGTAATATTAAAAAAACCATACCCTTGTTTACCGTCTCAATCAAAACTCATCTAGGTCTACCCCTAGTTTTAGATTTCAACCGAATCACTTCCATTAGCATCACACCATTAGAATACGGATTTTCTAGAAAATGACAATAATTTCACTAACACAACAAAATCCCGTAATAAACCCTAATCCTCTCTATAACAAGGAACCTAATCACCAAGGTTTGTAGTATAAGTACTGAAATCGGTTTCGGACCCTTCTATAAGTAACGATATCCACGTGTTGATAGTTTATGACCAGAATTTTGGAGTTCATGGTTTCAAAAAGCCAAATAATAATAATAACAACTAGAAAAACATGTAATATATTTAGGTAAATTGTATGTATTTGTTGGTGTTTACCATTAATTTTGAATGGAATTGTATTCACAGTTGTTGAATAGTTCACCTACAATCGATATTGTTTAATCCTTCACCCGCAATAGAAGATTATAACGTACTTGCTTTTAAACAAAGTATTCTCACAATAGATGGTTTGAATAGAATAATATAAAGATAAATGGATGTGGAGAATTCAGATAAATTCAACTTCAAAAAATGGTTATGGTAACCGTGTGTCAATAATGTTACAATACAGCATGTTGGTCTTCAATGTAACTAAATCATCATGTCTGCAATATCTTTTCCATATTTCTCTACTTCTTTTTATTTGTCTTTTGCTTAATTGACAAGGAAAGAGAGCTCCAATGTTGATATCGAACCGTATTGATTGGATTCAATGGGGGCAAAACCAAAACAAAGCAAAACAATATGTATCACTATCAGCCGATACGTATTGATACCAGCCGATAATGCGGACCTTTCTCATAACATTATCCAACAACCTAATAACAAATATCCTCGGTTTTATAACATAGTTAAAAAAGGAATCACCAAAAATAAAGGTCAGGATCTACGTCGGAACATGGTTGCCTAAACAATCAACGACCAAAAAAAGGGGATGATAGAAGACCAATTACCATCTTCACTAAAGTTGAGGCTTCAAGGAAGCATGACAGTCTTTTAATGTTTTGTTGAGACGTGTTCGCTTACCTTCTCAGAACCGCTGACATATGCACTAGGTTCTAAAACAAATACAGGGGCAGTCTTCCCACAAGAGGTTTTTCTTAACAACAATCGTATTAGTGCTAGGTAGAAATGATAACTCCACTGATTTCGCTGTCCTCAACGCCTACTATTTCCAGGAATTAGTCACTTCAACGATCTTTGATGGTTATACGGGTATCGTTTAAAAAGTTTCAAATTCTTCGTCGACATTTTTATTAAGGTTACATTTGAGGACTTAAGTCTGATCTAACGGAGTAAAAATCCCCTTAATTTCCAACATGGCACTAGGATGGCACAATCTTGGACAAAAACTAATGAACCTTCTTTACCAAAGCAAAGAGCCGAGCAAACTTGTTAAGGTGGCGCGAAGCAACAGTCAGTGAGGATCAAAACGCCTAGGCAGGGGCCTCCAGAGTCGGTCGAGACTATAATTAAGGTGTGTAGTAGGTAAATTAAGACATGCACGGTTTATGATGGGACTTTTTATTGTTTGGGGCTTTAATTCTATGCAAATCTTGTTGTGCACATTGCATACATAAGACAGAGACTACTAGTAGTATGGATCTTTCTAACCATAAATCAATACTAAGTTGTTGAAATTTTAATTACAAAAATAAGAAAGGATATAATTTGAAATATTGCAGGTGACGGATCGAGGAGCAAATCGCCCAACTAGAAGAGAAGAAAAATAGTCAACAAAAAGGAGAAAGTAAGAGATAGGGAGAGCAAAGATTTACCAACGATATCAACAACCATCAGACTGATATCAACAACACTCCTCCATTAACTATTTGATTGTGATTCAATCTCATTCTCAATCTAATCTCCATCACTATATTGATCCTAAATATTGTGAACTATAACTTCCAAATATTTCTTATTTACTCAAGTAGTCAAGTGACCTCCTCCCTCACGTATTTTTGACTTTTGGTTGAAGTTGAGTTATGTACTTTTTTTTCTATCCTACTAATTTTAAACATTCATATTCCTATGTATTTCCATAATTATACTTTAGAAGCTAACTTTTCTAAATTCTCAACAAGTAACCCAATATCAACAGCAAACATTATGCACCAAGGAATCTTATCCTAGATGTCTTTTAATTTCATCCTTAATAGGCAAAAAGGTTAAGGACTTATGGTAATCCTTGATGTAAGCAAATGGTGATGGAGAAAGACAAGGAATATCCTCCAATTTCTGACATCAGTTGTAACTTCATCACAGATATCCTTTACGATCTCAATATAGCTACTAGAAACCTACATCTTCTGCAAAACTCGCCATATTATCTCTCTATGTACTCTATCATAAGCTTTTTCTAAATCAATAGAAATCATATCCTCTTGCTCTCTATAAATTTGTCATTAATTCATAGTAAATGGCTTTCATAACAGTCTTCCTGGGCATAAAAACAAATTTATTCTCGAATATTTTAGTATTGTTTATTAATCTTTGTTTGGATATTGATCCAAGTTTCATGGCATGACTCATAAGTTATTAAGTTTGAGCCCTCAATAGTTAGTATAACTCTATATAACTCCACTGGTTTCATATATAGGTGCCATAATACTACTTCATTCGTACATTTCCCTAGTTCATGATAAAAAGAACAGTAAAGAACACAATAAATGATTAACAATTTTCACCAAGGAATTGTAGACACCCTCATCTTGTGCACAATATACTAGACAGTTAGCTTACCAATAATTCAAAGCAATCAGACGAAATCAAAACAATACATCTTGCTAAACTTATCCCCGTTCAGAATATGGTAGACACCCTCATCTTGTGCACAATATGGTAGACACCCAACTTTCATCTTATAGTTTGATTAGTTTCTACCAAACAAACAACATTTCTAAGTTGGAAACACAATTTCTTTAGATTTCTAGAAATCAATAGAAACAAGTTTCTCAGTTTCTTAAAGTTTCCATTTGTCAAACAGGCCCTAAATCTTCAGTCAGTTTCAAAAAGAAAGCTGCAAATAAGCAAGTAGGGGCAATCAAAAGCTTCCAGTACATGCATCTGCTTAATAAACCGAGGAGGAAACTCCAAAGCAAATAATTAAATAAAGTAGTCAAATAAATTTTAGATTCTTACATGGCAATGGAGAGTGAATAAAAAAAAAGTCTGTTGCAGGCTTGCAGCTAACAATCGAGTATATGGATGCAGAGATGGTTACATAATTTGAGTCTACAAGTTTAAATGTATAATTTGTTGATACAGATATGATCATCACATGTCATAGTCCAACGTGCACATGGATGATCTACATGACAACTTCTTGGTTCAGATACAAGAGTATGGCAACATGCGTCTTTTCTGAACATCCATCTACGTAACACATGAAACTATTAACTATATCTAAATTAGGAGAGTAAAATGGTGAAAATGGATTGCAACATTCCCATTTTCATCAAAAATTCTTATTGCATGCATATTCTTTCCTTCAGTAAACAAAGTGAGAAAAAAATGTGTCTTGCACGTATGGTTGGAGATCCAACACATACCCCAACTTCCAGTTCCATTAATTGAACTCTTATCTAATCCCTGACATAAAGAGACCAACCAAATTCTGGCAAAGCATGCAAGTAAGAACTATCTAAAGTTTATATATATATATATATAAAATTGCCAAAAGAGGCATGCATAATTATATGCATATTCTTCAATTAGTAGATAAAGTGGGAAAAAGTATGTCTCGCTGCTCGCACCTGTTAAAACAGGTTGCTCGACTATCTCACTAAAAAGTCGCAGGTATTTTCTCATGCGCCTACCATAATCAAATTTACTAAAGCATGCAACAAGTAACTATCTAAAGAGGCATATCTCTATCTTCATTTTACCAGAAGAAAATATACCAATTCGTACGACTACCTTTCTGTTAGAAGATAAAGTGGGAACTAAATGTTTGCTGCACAATTCGTGGCAATACCTGAAACCTTGCCTCGCAATCTTATAGTGTGTACAGGTTTTTTTATAGAAGTTCTTACATAATGTCTGCATAGAGACATCAATTCTAAAAAGCATGCAACCAATAACTATCTAAAGTTCCCTTCTGTTATATTTGTGTCATGATCCGTCTGTACTTATCTTACTTTTCATAGAAATTTTATCCAATGCCTGCTTTTATTCTCTTTTCTCATTTTACCAAAAAAGGCAAGTATCATTTATTATGTGATTGCATATGATTTTGTTAGTTAGTTAGAACATAAAGTGGGAACAAAATGTGTTATGAAGGTGTCGATGCATGTACTGATGGGTTCTCAAAGCATGCAACCAATAACTATCTAAAATCACCTCCTTTCCGTATCTATATCTACATAACCTCTCTTTTTTTTCCCAAAAGTGACATATAGTCTGTGTTGCATGAACACAATCGGAGGAAAGGATGACACAGACACACACACACACACGATGACACGGACAAAACAGCAATTAAGTGTTCCCAAGTGTTGAAGTGTATGTGTCGTGTCCAACATGACGTTACACAGGCATAGCCTGACTTTTGGAGTGTTTGTGCTTCCAAACATATAGTCTTCATGGGTTGTTCTATTGTCTTGTCATAGGAATTATATCAAACACCTACTGTAAAGGCATCAAATTTCACCAATGCAATATAACCAAGAAGTAACTCAACAAAAAGACCTTTTATGAAGTATAACCAAGAGCAGCATGCGACAAATCAAAAGACAAACCTGGAAATGCGAGCTGTTGAGGCACCGCCCGATCTGCTTAAACAGCGGAACCATGCACTTCTGGAACTCCGCGGCCTGCGTCGCCTCGAGCACCTCCTCCAGCTCCCCCAAGAAAAGCACCTCCTTTCCGCAATTTATGATTGGCCAGTACTTGAGCAGCCCCGGATCACCGTGTCAGCCAGCTTGTAGTCCTTCTCCACGAACTGCGTGATGCAGTAGGACAGCTGGTGGTGGTACGCCGCCACCGACTTGGGCTTGTGCAGCGGGATCAGGGCCCTGACGAGGAACAGCTTGTGCTCCTCCTTCATGGGCAGCGCGAAGCCGTTGATGATGCTGCCGAGGATCTCGAGCAGCTCGCCGATCCCGGAATGGCGCTCCGTCTCGAATATGAACCTGTAGAAGATATTGTTGATGGACTTCCGGATGAAGGGGCGGTGGACCATGAACTTTCCGTAGACGCGGTGGAGGACGGTCTTGAGGTACTCGCGCTCGCGGGGGTCCTCGGAGTCGAAGAGGTCGAGGAGGCGGAGGACGAAGGAATGGTCGAGGTAGCGCTTGGCGACCTTGGTGTCGGTGTCGGGGGAGACGACGTAGCGGAGGAGGAGCTCGTAAACGAGCTGGAGGTGGGGCCAGGAGGGGTCGAGGTAGGGCTCGTCGTCCTCGTCGGTGGCGGCGACGGTCGCGTCAGCGTTCTCGTGGGCTCGCGGGGGGAGGGGGCGGAAGATGTTGGAGGAGACCATGCGGAGGAGCTCCTCCTGGGCGGGCTCGGAGAGGCGGGAGGAGCCGGACTGGACGAAGTCGACGAGCTCGACGAGGGTCTGGCGCTTGGCCTCCTTCTCGCGGGCGTGGCGGAGGGAGGAGGAGTCGGAGAAGTCGAAGACGATGGAGCAGATCTGGAGCTTGCGGAGGAAGAGGGACTGGCGCTCCGGGACCGGGACGTCGCGGAAGAGGGGGAGGGGGAGAGCTCGATGGATGCCGATGCCGGCGCTGCTGTGGGGCCCGGTGGGCCGGCGGGGGCGGCGGGGGCGGCCGGGCCGGCGGAGCGGGAGGAGTGGTTGACGGTGGGGTCGGAGGAGGGGCGGAGGGCGTCGGCCTCGGACTTGGGGACCTTGCGGTTCCCGCGCTTGATGATCTTGTTGAACATTTGGGGATTTGGCTCTGATGGAGAGGAGGAAAATCCAACCCTAACCCTACTTTTGAAGGAATTGGAACGAGAAAAGGAAGAAGAAACCCTAACCCTAATTTGGAGGGTGGAGGGGGAGGGGACGCCGGAGGAACGGACGGCGGTGATCATCCGTAGGGAGGGAAGGAGAGAAGGGAGGGGGATGGGGACATGACTCTGTGTCCGGGAAAGAACTAGTTTTGTTGCATTGGAATTAATATATTTTCATATGAAAATTGTCGTTATATATGAAAAAACAATATTGATAATTACATATATACACTATATTGTCTGTCCTACACTCTTTGTATGGAATTATGTTAAAAATCATTTTTCACCCTCCAAATATAATTTATTATAAAATCTCAACAAGTATAATAAAACCAAAAGAGCTTCCTAAGTTGACAAAATCATATCTATATCTATTAGTTATCAACGTTCCATCATACAAGTTCTAGTATATTTTTAAATAAAATAATATTATGGTACTAGTATCTCGAAATAAAATATTATATTGTGTCACTGTAAGTATGCTAACGGAAATAATATGAGCCGGCTATAAAAAAATCAAATTACAATTATTTTATTTTTATGTACTATATGTTTGCATTTCCTCGTCATGTGCACATAATAACTCCCAATAGTGTTAATTATTTTGACATTTTATTATAATTTATTTTAGGAGACATAATGTAGAATTAGTTTTTTTATTTTTTATTTCCATGTGTTGTTTGATGGTGTTGTAGATTTTATTTATTGTTGAGTTATATGTTCTGGTTGAAATTTTATTTCATGAATCGTTTGGACATAGTGTTAATATAAAATGGTTTGAACTTCATAACAGTTGGTGTGGAGTACGACACATGGACACGAAAAGCTCCAAACTTGTCGGTTTGTCCTTTGTACAAATAGATTGATGGAAACTAATAACTATTCGTTTTATGACAAATTGTAGGTTAATGTAGTTTATTGTTATTCATTTGGCTGTGGTTTGGTGCTTGATTCCTTCTTCTTCTTCTTTTGTCTAGAATTATAAAAAGTAAACAAATTTGTGTTAAATATTAAACATAAATAACGTCAATTTTGTTGGAGGGTTGTCATATTCGAAGCTAATTTAGTTGTCGTTGATCTTTATTGTGAGCTGATCCAGCAACTACATGGGACCTTAACATATTATAGATCTTGTTAGATCGGGGGCGGCCGGAAAGAGTTGTTCAAGTTCAAAATTTTGTAGACTTAGTTTTGGACAGGTTGGAGAACTCGTTTTTACAAGTTTTATAGCATGATAACGACATTTTTGAACCCAGAGTTAGTGTGAGAATTGTCAATAGAGATGCAAATGTTGCAAGAGGTTGCAATATGATAGTAGACAATGATGATGATGCATGGACAAAGCAAATTGATAGCAAAGAGCCTGTCCATTGATCAAGCAGTGGAGAGTCATGAAGAAGTGACAATAAATTGAGGATTTAGGTTGAAGTCTTGCACACGAGCAAACTCAAATCTCAATACTAACCTTCATTCAATCAAATGGGTATATGTTTGTACAGGCAAGCTCTGGAAACCCACTTTAGGTTTGCTTGGATTGAGAGCTAAGAGAGTTAAGCGAGAAAAAGTTACAGGTACTGACGGTAATGGAGGACCGTCACATTAGCACAATCTGAGATGCGCACTCCTAAACACATGATAAGGAGATAATATCTCATGTGTCTTATATCGTTAGCTCAAAGAAGTTCTTAGAAAAGATGAGACGAACAAAAAAAAAAAAAAGTTTCCACTGTTCGTTGTTAAGTTGTCAATGATTGCTCGAGGTAACATAACACTATATTTTTTTAGGGTTTGACAATGCATCTATTCCTAGTTTAGTCTGGACATTGGGTTGACAGAAAGATTATATTGAATGGAGGATGAGATCAGCTGTCTATTATATTATGTCTCATATTCTGTCTCCTCTCTATTGCATGTGGATCTCACCGATTATTTAAAAAATGAAAAGGAAAAAAAAAACTTAGAGGAATAGAATAGGAACAGAAAATAATGGACAGCTGTCCCATTCAATGGTAACTATACATGGAAACATTTTTAGTGGATGTAGTTTTGATCCTCCCACCATGGAGGACACAACATATAAGTAGTTGTCAATCTTAATATACAAGATAATAAAGAAAAGGTGTTTTGGATTCGGTCAACGGATCAATATATTACCTCTGATTTTTTTTATTTTTTTTTTTGTCATCTTGGTGTTGAGAGTAATAGGTAACACACAATGACACAAATTACAATGGGGTCAGATCATCCAAAGGCCATGAATTTAGTTTAATTGGACTAATTATATATTGGTTCATCTTTTTTGTTAGATTCAGAATCAAATAATTATTTATTAGGTCAAGATAATTTGGTTTTTACTGGAACATGAACCAATTAGAGTTTTTTTTTTTTTACTCCCGTCATTTATTAATGGAAGAAATAATCTGCATCTCCGTGTAGAACCAATTAGAGTTTAAAGCAATGCTAGAATTATAAGCGAATGAGTTACAACTAATTTACAATCGCCTACTTGACAGTTGCCAATTGGATCTCCTCTCCCTATGTGAGGTAAGGAGGAGAGGGGAGTCAATGTCAACTGCCACATTGGTGGTTGTAACTCATTTGGTTGTAAAATTATCATTTTCTTTTAGAGTTTAACCTAGTCTACTCCTAATGGTGTTTGAGGGAGAATTTATTCCATATGAAATCTCTAGCATAAGTCCCTAGAAAATTACAAAAGAGAGCATGTACTGTACATTATGTCATCACAAACACCATGGCTAGCAGGGTCGGTCATGAGGGAAAGCAGCATGTGCGGACGCACAGGGCCCTCCAGACATAAGGCCCTCCCAAAATTTTAAAGTTCAATATATATTGGCCCATATATATATATTGATTTTTTTCATATATAATTTGAAATTGGCAAAACTTTATTTGAATTCTTTTTGTTGCAAAATTGGAATAAAAATTTCAAGTATACTTATGGTCGTTTCTAGGGAGAGCAACATGTGATTATTTGTCCGGTGTAACCCGTTGGGTACATCGGTGGGTTCCATGGAGATGGACGAGATTCGAATCCCTCCCCCCCCCCCCCCCCCCGCGGGCGTTGCTTGCTGGTCGGAGAAAATGACACCTCGAAAAAATGTGATTATTTGATTTTTTTTTTTTTTTCTAAGGTCAATATATATTGGTCCATAATACACTTGCAATTTATTTTTCAACTTATCATCCATCTCTTTTAATTTTATTTGTAATTCTATTTGAAGTATTTCTGCATCATATTGAACACTACATTGTATCAATATTTTAAATTTACTTATAAAATTTATGTTAGGATGGAATTGATTTGTAATTTTATTTTGAATACTTATGGAGATTTTTTTTTTCCGCGCATGACCTCCAAAACTTTAGGACCAGTCCTGATGGATGGTCAGCCGCCCAGTCAACCAACTTGCTCGCTGATATGTTTTACGGACAAAAAATAGAACTTGTGTTTTGCTACGACTTAAGTGTATGTTAAAATTGTAAGAATTATTTATCTGGAAGGGAAAAAAAATGTGCTACTTCGGATATTTAAGTGCAAATCAGCCTTTGTTTGGCAGATTTCATCATATATTTTACTAAAAGTTTAAGCAAATAAGCTAATGATAAATAATTCTTATATGCATGTGAATGAGACTGAAATATTTGAAATCTTGTCCTTTTATTTTAAAACCCTTTTCTTAATGTCGACGTAAAAGCATAATATTATTCAAATAAACTTAGAATTAAATAGACAACAGCTATAAGTACGGAGGTTGCCACAACTAATACTAGTACATAAAATTTATATGTAATTTTGCAGCTTTTGCTCAAGTTCATATATAATCCATATTAAATTCTAATCTAATCTGTGTCAAAGGATCAGAGAAGAAGCCTCCCAACCTCTGGTTATTCCATTGACCATAATGCAATTATGGATTTATATTTTTAAATATATTTGGTAATACAAGCATGGGATAGAGAGAAATGCAAGAGATGGGGGTTAATAATAAATGTAGGTATGTTAGCATGTGTTCTTGAGGCACAAGATAACGCATCGTTAAATGTATATTTTATATGAATATTTCCATCAACATATTATAAAATATATATATTTTATTTTAATAATATATATTTAAAATAAAATAAAATATTATTTTATTTAGTATGTTGTTTGGAGTATTAATGTAAAATATACATTTACGAATGTGTTATCGTGTGCCCTTGGTACAAATATTAACACAATCCTAATAGATACTATAGAGGCAAATAACTTTTGGTGCATCTATCACACAATAATATGCACGTGAATTTGATATTTTCCTCCATATTAGTACATTTTGCATAAGCTTAATTTTATCTTATACCAAAAGTTCTATGTTTTATGGTAGAATTTTCATGCTATTTTTCAACCTTATATATAAATCAAAGTATGAAATTAACTACGAGTAAAATATATAAATTACACATCTTTCTATTAGTATAATTAGGTTATTTATAAGGGCACATCAATTTTTGATCAGGACTATCTCATTTCAAAGTTTGATTTATTTACAAGTTTGTCATTGAAAAAACTGATCAAGACTATCCCATTTCTAGGTATAAAAGTCACTTTTTTTTTTTTTCTTTTTTCTTTGTCTTCTTCCTCTCCAAAGCTCTCTCTCCACCTTTCTCCAAATCCTAGAATGATTCCTCTTGTCCCCATTTGTGGTCCCCAACTCAACACCTAACAAATTCTTCTTGTCTCCTAACCCTAGAATAATCCTCAACGAATATTCGTAGTACTCGGTATATTTTCGACTACTAGATGGCAAAGTTTGTTAAATAATCGGTTCTTTCCAAATTATTGAATGTTTTGTCACAATGTAGGAAATATGGAAGAATTTGGGACATCAAATTTATCAATCGATCAGTCCGGTCCTTCCGAAGAACACAACATTCCCTCCGAAGAACTCTCGGTAGGTCCCCAACCTACCTACAATATTGCGTAGTCGACACTAGGAATGCAACACATTCAGGCAGTCCTATGTACTTGAAGGACTGCCAAAAAGTGTGGCAGTATGAAGTTGATCTTCTGTTCAACTGGATTGCCACATTTTCTGGCAGTCCAGCAAGTACTTAGGGCTGCCAAAAAGTATAGCAGTCCAGAAGATGATCTCGTGCTTAACTGGACTGCAACAATTTTTGACAGTCCAGCAAATACCTAGGACTGCCAGAAATTGTGGCAGTCCTTTAGTTAATCTCATGTTTAACTGGACTACCACATTTTTTGGCAGTCCATCAAGTACTTAGGACTGCCAGAAGTTGTGGCAGTCTAGTTTAACAGCAGTGTGAGTTTTGAATTGGATATTGTCTTTGGTTTTGTCATTGATTTTGTTTTAAAAAAATTTAGAAATTTATTGTAGGGCACACCATCTCCTATTTGCATTGATTTGAGAAATTTATTCTCGACGGATATTGCTTTTGAATCTTACGACAAAGCATTAGAATGGTGCAGAGAAGTTGGAAGTAGGGGTGTAAACGGACCGGACGGACACGGACCGTCCACTGTCCGTGTTCGGTCCGTTAATGAAAATGAGTTCGGACGGACGGACACGGACAGTTCATTGTTCAAGTTCGGGCCGGACGAACACGGACAACTACTGTTTGTTAAATCAATCGGACGGTCCGCGAACAAATTAAATATATTACCAAAAGTTATTATTTTATCAAGATACCTTAATAGTTGGTTCAAAAAATCTAGTTGAAAGAAAATACAATTGAAGGTTATAGAATACAACAAACAATAGTAAAAGGGTAACAAAAATCGAGACGGGACAACAAAAATTTGATGCAAAACCAAAATATTATGACATAATTGATACAAAACCAAAAGAAGTCTCCACTATCGGACTGTTCGCGGACGAATTCGGACCGGACATGGATATGACCGTGTCCGGGTCCGATCTTTAATCGGACCAAAAAAAATGTCCAAGTTTTGTTCGTTAATGAATCGGACGTTCCGCGGTCGAACCATTTATCGAGCCGGACACGTACGGACAACGGACTACTTTGTCCATTTTACACCCCTAGTTGGAAGGCAATCGAACACAATCCTTGTCATTTCAAGGTCATTACGATCCCGACTGATTCGTAAAACTGTAGATCATGGATGTGAAAGAGGTGTGACGTTTATGGTTCATCGTAAAAAAGTTGAACTCCTCCAAGAAAATCCCCAGAGAAGGCGGCAGGGACAAACAAATTTGGTTGTCCATTCAAGGTAGTGCTAGTGTGCAAAAATGATGGAAAGTGGATAGTTGTGGTGAGGAATGGGATGCACAATCATACTCTGGCGGAGACACTTACTGGTCATCCGTACGCCGGAAGATTGAACGACAATGAGAAAAAGTTAGTTACAAAATTGTCAACTTCCGGAGTTGGTCCTAAACAAATTTATTCCGTGGTGCTTCAGAAGAATGATAAGAACAAGTCTACTATGAGAACAATCTACAATGCACTATCGAGGTCGAGAACAAATACTCTAAAAGGAAGAATGGCGATGTAGCAAGTGTTGAAGTTACTTGTCGAAAATTACTATGTGGAATATCATAGAAGACATCCTCAGAGCAATAAAGTCATTTATATGTTTTGAGCCCATCCGGATTGCACACATTTGGCACGGTCTTTTGTCGATGTGTTGGTTGTTGATTGCACGTACAAGACTAATAAATTCAAGATGCCTCTTTTTCACATTATTGGGTTCACTTCTATGGGTAAAACATTTTTAGTTACCTTTTCTTTCTTGAAGAATGAAACAGTAGAGGACTATACATGGTCTTTGAGCAAATTGAAGTCATTTTACACTTGACACAGAGAGCCGTCTGTTTTTGTCACCGACCGAGAATATGCTTTAACAAATGCTAATGATATCGTATTTCCTCATGCTCGTAGACTATTATGCACTTGGCATATAAATCGAAATATTCAAGCACAATGCAAGATGGAGTTCAAGAAAGTAGACCGCAAAGTCGACATGGACCGCTTCGAAGAATTCTACAGCGATTAGACCCATGTATGACGAGCAAGTACTAAGGAAACCTTTGACGCAGCATGGTACATGTTCAAAGATAAGTGGAAAAAGAGCAATCCGGCATGTATATCTTATATCAAAGACACATGGCTTGATCAACATAAAGAAAATTTCGTCTTGGCATGGACGAATATGGTGAAACATTACGGCACGACCACTACCAACCGTGCCGAAGGATCACACTCAAGACTAAAAGAATATCTACGTTCATCGGTCGGTAGTTTTGTGTCAGTTTGGCAAGCAATCAATCTAATGACTAATTCGACGGTGGACGAGATAAAAGTTTCATTTGAGATGAGCCTCAATATTGTAAAGCACCAACATAAGAAAGAACATCTCTTGTCTGATTTAATCCATGTAGTATCCCACTACGCATTGTCATTACTATTTGATGAGATTGTCGGGCGAATTCAGTCGATTTCAATACCGAAGTATGTGGTTGTACACATCGACATTCTCTCGGCCTCTCTTGTGCACATGAGATCAAGGGTGATCGTCAACTCTCCGTTTGTGAGATGGAAACTATTGGTTTCTGGATGCCATTGCTCCACAAACGCAGAAATTATTGTGTGGTCCAATATCTTATACGAGTATTTTGCCAAATTTTCCAATCCGGTGGAGGTGATTTTGGCCTTCACACTCTCTTTCAACTCATCAAGTTCCCACGTATTGCACATCTTCGCATGGCTTATTACCCTCAAAAGGTGCTAGCTTTTCTGCAAATAAAACAAGATAAAGAAAGTTTAAATATTAAATATAACTATTATTTTTAATAGTTAATTTATATTTAAGGTAATCAACTTACCAGATCCTTCCATATTTCATAAAAAATGTGGTTCTCGATTGACTTCAATAGAGAGCAACCGATTGGGCTCACATCTTCCTCGGCTACATGAGAAGGCCCGGATCCAACGTCACCTCTCCTTCGAGCAATGGGTACATCATCATCATCGGAGGAATCATTAAGATGAGTCATCGGTTGCTTCGAACAACTTGCAACTTGTTTGGTTCCACGTGTTCTTATCTGTGAGGGCGCCTCTGGTTCTCTGATTGTTATCAGTTTCTCAAGAACTCTACCAACTTTACGTGCCTTGCGCTCCGATGCGGTAGGACGTTTTCTTTTAGGTCCGGCCTCAACGTCCTTCTCCTTCGGATTCGGTTCGTGACTACAAATATTGAATCTTAATTAGAGAATATTGAAAATATGGCTGTCCTAGAAAAATTAATGTTCAACAAGTGCAAACCAGGACTGTCCAATTTCTGACAGTCCTACGAACTGATAGAACTGCCAAAAAACTAGGCAGTCCTAAGTCACAGCAAATGAAATAAAGGACGGCCCAGTTTTCTAGCAGTCCTACATACATTCAGAACTGCTAGAAAACTGGGCAGTCATTTGTTTCACATGCTGTGACTTAGGACTGCCCAGTTTTCTAGCAGTCCTATCAGTTCGTAGGACTGCCAGAAAATTGGGCAGTCCTGGTTGACGCAGATTTTTCTCATTCGTGCATACTTGGGTTTAATTCAAATGGTTAATTCCCCACTTCAAATGTTGTTTAATTCAAATGTAATACAAACAATTGAAATAAACAATGAAATGGATGCTTGAATTTTTGAAATAAATTTCTAGGGTTTTGGAAATAAATAGAGAAAGTTTTAGAAAGAATTTGTACCTTGTTTGTGAGGACGGTTTGGGTGCCATCAGTCTTGTTCAGAAGAGAAGGATGGTGGAGGAGAAGAGGAAGATGTTGGAGAAGAAGAAGATTATAAGTTCTTGCTTAGGAATGGAGGAATGGTGGAGGAGAAGAGGAAGAAGAAGAAGAGACTGTTTGCCATTGATTGTCGTACAATAGAACAGTTTTATAGGAGGACTGAACTTTAACTCACAATTACAAACTTGCTTGTACAAAAGAGAGCCTAGGAATAAAACCTAGGAAAAGCAATCTAAGTACAATTGTTTAGTTTTGATTCTGGGGGGTGACGGTAGAGGCTCGGGAAAGTGCTATCAACTCTGCCTTACTCCTTGGACGATCGAACGCAACCTCGGCTCCGGCGAAGAAATGCTCTCTCTCTCTCTGTATGTCTCTGTGTCTCTCTGTGTGTGTACAAAGGAATAACACCTTGCTATTTATAGGAATTTATGAGTAATGGGGGTATACAGCCACGTGGCTAATTTTGGGCCACATCCTTGTAATTGTGCCTCGAGAAGTGGGCAGTTAGGGATTGGTTAAGATTGATCATGATCTGTTTGCTGCACTAAATCCGAACTGTCAAGACTTGGTCAATTTCTACCACGTGTCTAAATTGCTACTCTGTGACGAGCCGCATGATTGATGCATCCTGGCTGAGCCGCATGAAGGACTGTCCCATAGCCGAGCCGCATGAAGAGTGTCTCATGACCGGGCCGCATGAAAGTTGTCTCATGATCGAGCCGCATGAGAGTGGTCTCATGACTGAGCCGCATGAGGGAGGTCTCATGACCGAGCCGCATAAGAGTGGTCTCATGACTGAGCCGCATGGGAGTAGTCTCATGACTGAGCCACATGAAGGTCGCATAGGCGATCCGCATAAAGAACTGTCTTTGGAACTTGTGAACTGTGCCAGATATCATGATGATTTTCTCGTCTTTTTAGGAGCATATCACGTCTTGTCTTTATGTCAGAGCCATCATCTCTGTCAGAGCTGTCGCCTTTATGTCAGAGTAATTATGGCCAACTGCTTAGGCTGATTTCGAACCGCATAAGGTTTTCTGCTATTTGTGGGCCGCATGAAGATTTCTGAGCCGCATGAAGCTTTCTGGATTTTTGAGCCGCATGGAGTTTCCTGGATTTTGAGCCGTATAGAGAATCCCCTTCTTTCCTTGCGCTTGTGAAGGATCACATCTCGCAAGTCATGGACATCTCGATCAACCTTTGTACTCGCTTTATCGGCCCGGGAATCCCGAGCACACGAATGCGTAGGTATCATGTTTGCTCCCTGATGCGGGGCTAGTAAAAGCACTTGCCCTCGATCAATGTTGAGACTCTTGAGAACCACCCTGTCCGTTTGCCGCCGGGAGCTGGAAACGGGCGGTCCTGTACAACTTTCCACCAGAGGCCCGCTTAACAGTTAGCGGGACTCTCTGATGGTCAGAGGTTGGGACAACTGACTGAGCTCGACGAGCCTGCACTGCCCTAGACTTCTTCGCTCTAGCACCCGAGGGTGCGTAGTAGGAAGAGTCCAAGTTGGAGAACCACCCTGTCCGTTTGCCGTCGGGGGATGGACACGGGCGGTCCTGTACAATTTTCCATCAGAGGCCCGCTTAACAGTTAGCGGAACTCTTTGATGGTCAGAGGTTGGGACAGCTGACTGAGCTCGACGAGCCCGCACTGCCCTAGACTTCTTCGCTCTAGCACCCGAGGGTACGTAGTAGGAAGAGTCCAAGTTGGAGAACCACCATGTCCGTTTGTCGTCGGGGGCTGGACACGGGCGGTCCTGTACAACTTTCCATCAGAGGCCCGCTTAACAGTTAGCGGGACTCTTTGATGGTCAGAGGTTGGGACAGCTGACTGAGCTCGACGAGCCCGCACTGCCCTAGACTTTTTCAACTTAGCACCCGAAGGTGCGTAGTAGGAAGAGTCCAAGTTGGAAGGAGGGAAGGGAAGTTGGTGCCCTTTTCGAAGGAGGCAAGGGGGCTCTATTTATAGAATAGAGTGAGCCATTTCTTCTTCCCCTTTCCGATGTGGGACTAAAACTAATATTTTCTATGCTTCTACAAGACCCCCTTCAAAATTTTCAAATTACAAATTTGGAATACTTTGAATAAGAAGCATGGAAAGTAGAGTTGTTTTGGTGTGGCAATCCTATCAGAGGTAGTATGGACGTGATAGGTTTGGGTACTTCCGCTGGGGATTTTGTGTGGACTTATCATCCTTGGCGTACCTTGGTTTTAGGTACGGATAATAAGTTGAGAGAGGGAACCATCATATTTACTCAGAGGTGGTGAGAACATGGTAAATATGGGGTTGATGGTAATGAGGATGTGGTGGGAGTGGACTCAGTTGAGGATACATAGAACAACTCAGAGGTAATATGGACGTGGAAGTTCTACGTAACGGGTAATGAATGCCATGGAACAACTGGGTTCCAGAAACATATAATTGTGAAAAAAAAGGGTACATGTACTAGAGGACCTAATACAGCATTTGTGGTCAACAGTGGACATTTGTGGACCTATTATCCTTTTTGTGTACTGGCGGTGCGAGTACGGATAATAAGCGGAGAGAAAACCAACATATTTACTCAGAGGTAATGAGGATGTGGTAAATATGGGTCTAAAGTAGAGCCTTCCTACTCAGAGGTAATGAGGACGTGGTAGGAGTGGGCCTAATGAGGATACACAGAATAATTCAGATGTGCTATCAACGTGGAAGTTCAATGTATTGGGTGGTTTGTTTGTGATGGACGGAAAAACAACTCAGAGGTAATATGGACGTGATTGTTTTTTCCGTTGGGGAATTTTGTGGACCTATTACCCTTTTTGTGCACTGGTAGTGCGAGTAATAGATTCGAATAATATTTTGTGGATCTTCTACTCATTGGTACACCGATGGTGCGAGTAATAGATTAGGATAATTTTTATGGACTTATTACCATTTTTGTGTACTGGCGATACGAGTACTGATAAAAAATGGAGAGAAAACCAACATATTTACTCAGAGGTAATGAGGACGTGGTAAATATGGGTCAAAACAAAGCCTTCCTACTCAGAGGTAGTGAGGACATGGTAGGAGTAGGCTAAATGGGGATACACAGAACAACTCAGAGGTGTTATCAACGTGGAAGTTCTATGTATTGGGTGATTTGTTTGTGATGGACGGAAAAACAACTCAGAGGTAATATGGACATGGTTATTTTTTCCGTTGGAGAATTTTGTGGACCTATTGCCCTTTTGTGCATATGGAAATGCGAGAAAATAGATTCGAATGATATTTTGTGGACCTACTACTCTTTCGTACACCGATGGTGCGAGTAATAGATTAGGATAACTTTCATGGACCTATTACCCTTCTGCGCACTGGTGGTGCAGGTAATAGATTAGGATAACTTTCATGGACCTATTACCCTTCTGCGCACTGGTGGTGCGGGTAATAGATTAGGATAACTTTTGTGGACCTATTACTCTTCGGTACACCGATGGTGTGAGTAATAGATTAGGATAACTTTCATGGACCTATTAGTTATTATTAATGATTAGTTATTATTAAATATAAAATTAATAATTAATGATTAGTTAATTTTTAAATAAATAACGATTAATAATTAAAGATTAATAATTAATAATTAATAACTATAAATTATAATTAACGATTAATAATTAATAATTAACAATTGATAATTTTTTATTAACGATTAATAATTATAAATTATAATTATTGATTAATAATTAATAATTAACGATTAATTAACTATAAATTAAATATTTTAAAAATAGTAATTATAAATTAATATTATTATGATTAGTAAATTATTAATTAATTTATTATAAAATATGATTCTAATTGTGATTCAAATATTATTAATTAAGATTATAAAAAATAATTATTAACAAATTATTAATTAATATTATAATAATACTAATAAATTATTAATATGATTATAACAAAATTAACTGATTTTTAATTAATAATACTAAACATAGGATATGATTATTAATTAATATTATAATAATACTAATAATTATTAATTAATATTATAATAATAATACTAGTAAATTATGATTATTAATAATTAACAAATTATTAATTAATATTATAATAATACAAATAAATTATTAATTATGATTATAACGAAATTAACTAATTAACTAATTTTTTTAATTAATAATACTATTTTTTATTAATTAATATTACTAATAAAATAGTTAGTTTTTTTATTAATTAACTAATTTTTAACGAAATTATTAAAGAATAAATATTTTTAACGAAATTATTAAAGATTAACTAATTTTTAATTTACTAATTTTTAACAAAATTATTAAATAATAAATATTTTAACGAAATTATTAAAGAATAATTATTTTTTTCCTCCAAAATCCAACCAAATCCAAGTTTTGAATTTAGTCATACTTTCCATATTCAAATCCATCTCCAACCAAACATGATTCCATGGATTTATCTCCAAATCCATAAAAATCCAAATCCCACCTCCAAATACGATTTACCAAACACACCCCCAAACAAGCCCTAAAAGGCATACATGTATAATTGAATCTTTGTTAAGAAAAAATACATGTATGATTCAATCATTACTAAAAAAAAAAGGAGCAATCTGTCAATCAAAGGCCCAAAATTATGAGGGGGCAAAAAAGAAAAAAAAATTATATATAACATTTGGTATTATTTTAAATATTAGTGTCACACAATTTGATAGAATAACTTATTTAACGAAATTGATTTTCATTTACACTACTTATGTAAAGGACGTGAATTCAATGCCTAATGTTGTTGTTATTATTATTATTATTATTATTATTATTATTATTATTATTATTTTACGATTTATGATTTTTTTAGTTTTATTTTACTTTTTTTTTTAACGAGGACACAACTTTAATTTTTGTCATGGGTACGAAAAAAATTTAGGACCGGACCTTCGAAACGAAAAAGTGTAATGAAATGGCACCCAAGTACTTAACTTCTTGTATCAAAATTATATACAAAAGAAGTGCACAAAGTGTAATTCAGGACCGAACTCAGCTTGCTTTCGTGGTCAACGAGGAGAGGTATAACCGTCTTTGTTAAGCGGACGGTCTCGTGATCGAATTGCGGAAAATGTGTGGACATATGTGTGTGATTGGAGACAGTAGATCCAAATGACATGCAATGTAGTATGCACAAAGTCCTGTGTGTTACGTCGGACATCGTAAAAAAAAAAATTATACATGAAAAGTTGACAGTTATTTGCAATGAGATAACACAATTAACCATTTGAATGATATCTATACAAACATATAAAATACGATAATATCACTCTATATTATTGTTTTTGCAAGTAATCAAAAAGGGAATTTGAGACAATTAGGTAGAGCACATAAAGCTTTAATCACAAGTATATAGTAGGCTAGTAGCCAAAAGTTATCACCGACTTTGAGAGCCTCTAATATGACACGAATCATTCAAATTTATTTGTGTGAAAATCACATTGCTTGGATGCAGAAAGACAAGGCATCCATCTCTGAAGAGTAAACCCTAGAAGCACAAGAAAGGTTGAGAACATCTACATTTTAGTACAAGAAGAAGAAAAAAAAAACATTTTAGTAAAAGATCACCACCAAACGGCACACAAGACCATCAATGACCATGATAGGAAGCAAGAATCATGTGGTAGAAACTTTCCTAGCCACCAGGAAAAAAACATAAGACCACCAATGGCCATGATAGGAAGCAAGAATCATGAGGTAGAAACTTTCCTAGCCACCATAAACCAAATTATAAAATTGGACTCTTCCTGTTGATATCGGAATCGAAGTATCGAATTTTTTGGTATAAAAATAATAAATTTAGAATTTATTTTAAAACATTTAGATATTATTTTAAGTACTTTCTGTATAAAAAAAAATTTGTAGTTCTCAAATTGAATAAAATAATAGTCACCCTTTTTGAATGATTTATTTTCGATATATGAGTTTTTAAGTTGACATGCTTTTACAACCTTATGTTTTTACATCTTTGCTAAGGGGTTGTTGGCAAACGGGCCTCGTTTGGTTCACGGAAAGGAAATGCATTCCTTTGTATTTTCCATGGGAATAGGAAAGTAGGATTCCTGTCACATTTTCTTTCCGTTGTTTGGTTGGTGCAAGAAAGGAAAGCAAAAATATAGCAATGTTCCAATAATATTCTTACATATAAAATAAAAATAACATTATGAAAAATAACATTAATGGTAAAATAAGCAATAACACATGGTTACTTTTGTCATAACTTTTGTAATAAATGTTAGGAAAGGAGGAGGGAAAATCAATCCCATGGGTCATGAGTGGAACCATATTTCCTCCAATTTTTCTCCTTGTGAGGAAATTGATTCCCAAGTTTGTGGTTACCAAACAAAGGAAAGGAACAACTTTCCTTTCCTACTTCCTTAAATCCGTGAACCAAACGAGGCCTAAGTGTTGGAAGTGTTGGATTACACTTTCAAGAAGGAAAAGGGATTAGGAATCCATGCACTTTCTTGTCCCCCTAGTAGGGGACAAAACTGTTTGGTTAAGATAGGAAGTGAGAAATGAGAAGTGAAAAATTAAACAAATGTGTTTGGTTGGGATAAAAAGTGAAAACTGAAAAGTGGAAGAGTAAATTATAAATAGTGAAAAATATAAAATTTATGAACCAAAATTAATAACACAATTATAATTATTATTTTTCTAATGCAAATACTTAGTTTTGAAAAATAATTTATAATAATAATAATTGTTATAATTTATAATAATAATAATTGTTGTAATTGTGTTTTATTAATCCAATAATAATAATTATCATTATTATTATTCTCCTTTATATAATACACATATAAATAATTAATTAAATAAAACCAAAGTTAACTTTATAAAAAGGGAAGGATTTGAGTGTAATTTAACTAAAATGACTATATAGTGAATGTAGGGAAGGAGAGAGCAATTCATTCATCCCCCAAAAAAAAAAAAAAAAAAAAAAATCTACAGACGCCTCTCCATCTCCCTTCGGTTCTTCATCCAAAGAGGGGTTTTCTTCTTCGACTCCCTTCATCTGGCTGCGGGGGGTTTCGTCGAAGGCCTCTCCGCGGGTCGGGTGGCTCCCGCAATTCACGAGGCAGCCGTGGCCGCAGTCGGCGTCCCGTCGGTGGCCACCCGCTGTTGGTGGCGTCGGTGGGAAACAAAGTGTTGGGATTCTTTCCCATCAGTCAGCTATGTGGAGAAAATTGCATATCGAGAAGATTGAGACATTTTGTAAGAAGAATTCAGAGATTTGCAGAAGAAAATTGGGGAAGAACAGTGAGATCAGGAAGAAGAATTCTTATAGAATACTTGAGGAAGAAGAAGTTACAGCTATGTGGAGAAAATTGCATATCATCCGTATCCTTTTCTCTTCCTATTACAGTGTATTTATATATGAGTACTTTACTCCTACAACTTTGCTTGATTATCAAGCTAACAAACAATCTGGTGACTGTACAGGTGAGCTGGCTGATTGGAATCAACAATGAGCTGGAGAATCCTAGCTGGCAATCACCTGAGCACATGTTACCTGGCTTATTTAACAGAAATAACTGTCAACTGAGACTGCAGGAAAGGGAAGACAGTCAGGTTGTAGAGCCATAGGCTTTGGCTCGTAACAATGCCTCCCTCTCAATTTGACCTTGTCTCAAGGTCAAAGTAATATTGCTTGTGTGCAAAGCCATGTTTGTCGGTGTACACATTATAGAGCTACTCACACATGCATAGTTCACTGAGCCTTCTCTCACTGAGTGTGCAGTCCTGGAGCAAACTACTACTGCTGATAGTACACGAAAATTGAACAGGAACCACTGAACTAACATTTACTGGTGCCAAAGTAAGGTCCAAAAAATTCTTCCTCCAAAATTTGCAGTGCCATTCGATGAGCTCAAGTCTTCAGTTTCAAAGAACACTCGTGCGATTCTTATTAACACTCCTCATAATCCAACTGGCAAGATGTTCACTCAAGAGAAACTTGAAGCAATTGCATCTCTCATCATAGAAAATATGTGTTGGCTTTCTGCGAGGAAGTCTATGTCAAGTGGGCATTTGAAGCTGACCACATATATTTGGCTTCTCCTACAGGCATGTATAGCAGGTAATGAATTTGGCAAAACTGAACCCTTGACAAGTTCCTGTTCTTGCATTGGTATGTACTCAGGGGCTGAATGGATATCTGATATGAAAACTTAGCTCGTGGTACATGGGGAACATAACCACTACACCATAATAGGCGATTACCCACGGTTATTACCGTTACAATTATTTTTTTGTCACGGTAATAACCGTTACTAGTGGGGCGTGGTTAATATTTAGTCACGGTAATAACCGTGGACAAATATTTGTTTTGGTAACGGTTATAACCGTGACAAATATTTGTTTTGGTAACGGTTATAACCGTGACAAATATTTATTTTGGTAACGGTTATAACCGTGACAAATATTTGTTGTGGTCACGGTTATAACCGTGACAAATGTGCTATTACGTCACTCTTTTTTTTCACTTTGTAACGGTTATAACCGTTACCAATATCCTTTTTTTGAAAAAAAAAAATTCAATATATTTTCCATTAACCTATATTCAAAACGCTTTAAAGCAATATGTAATCGAAGATGAACTCTTATCAATATGCACGTAAATTCAAATTCATATTGTAATAGTTGAATACAACATATAACATTACAAGATCTAAGCCTCAATATCAACACAAAGGAGAACCATTCTCTTCTCAATTCAAATTCATATTGCAATAGTTGAATACAACATATAACATTACAAAATCTAAGCTTCAATATCAACACAAACGAGAACCATTCTCTTCTCAACACAAATATAAGAGAAAGAAATATTCCTCTATCATAGATACACTAACTACTCTCAAGTTTTTATTATGAAGATGCTAACATGATGTCTCCGCAGAGAAATAGTAGACCATTTAGAAGATATGTGTATATCCCAACAGTTGAGATGGATGGAGATCTATCAGCCCCCTTGACACTCCAAGTGCTATTTTGATTCTAAAAGGCCCATCCATTTTCATTAATTGCATTGTAAACTTTTATGCTCTCCCCAGCGACCTAACCATATTGATGTGTAATAAAGTGAAGGAAAATAAGGAAAATTTCCAAATGACGCAAAATAACAAAAATGATCGAGAAGTTTTCTTACCATTGAAAGAGCCATCTGTATTATAAAGTTTATAGAAGCAGCACCTTGCGGCTGCAACAAAGTTAATTATTCCATATGAAATTAGCATTGACAAGTCCACTGACACTAAAAGATGCAATAGTAGGAAAAGACAATAATATCTAATTTACTTTAGTATATTTGTGCACTATGTAGCTCACCTGACAATGAAGTAGACGAAATACAAGTTGTTGCAGTGCTGGCAGTTGTTCAAGCAACTCTGCAGTTTCAAGTTCTCGAGTTCTCTGTAGAAAACCACATTGTGTTGATAATCATTTCTATTTTAGTAGGGAGATTTTAAATAAGCAAAATACATAATCAATTTAGTAACCTTTTAATTTTAAAAATGCTAGACTTAAAAGGAAATATTTTCATAGTGCAAGAGGTAATCTAGTAGCTAAATTGCCTTATAATTAAATAATATCACACAAACGAACAGATAGTAAGGAAGCAGTTAAAATTGCCTTATAATCTAGTTAAAATTGCCTTATAATCTAGTAACTTCAACATACGGTGCTCGGAAAAAATTCAAAAAGTATATTTGTATGCAGGTAAAATGATGAACATACAGATAGTAAGGAAGCAGTTAAATTGGTCACCAACAGGCTTGCTATTTTGGACATGATACTCTTTATCATTTTCTTTGGTGTAACTAATGGGTGGTGTTGATGTAACACATTGTTATTAAGGTATGCCCATTGTGTATCCTATTCTATATGGATTCGTTTCATGGAGATTCAACAAAGTTCTATGCTGGCTGTTAGATGATTACATGAAAACAAACAAGCAATTTAGGCATATTACTGGTAAAGTTGGCTCCAAGAAGTTGACCTTCTACTTCACTCTTCACAACATCTGCTTATGTTTTTGTCATAGCCCTTATTGTTATACAACATGTCAAAAGCAAAGGAACATTCTTTTACATATAATTGGTCTCATACATTCATCTATAGCAGTGTTATCCAGCCTTTAGACAGTACTCTTCTAGAAAGGAGTATCTGAGAGGTTGGCCTGCAAAATGAATGTGCATAGTTACAGTCTTCCTGTTGAGATATGTACTTTCGAGGTTTCTAACTACCCAGATCACAAATATTCTTCATGTCCAGTTTCAACAATTTGATGCCACCATTAAAATTTGATCACGCCATTGATTACATCTTACATACATCATCAAGTCTTATGCAATTAATTAAGAAATGCCAACAAAATGAGCCATATAAGCAAAAAAAGAAAGAAAAGAAAAGAAAACATGCTTGACAAAGAAAAGAATGTGAACTTAGAATAAGATGCATACCGAAGGATCTGACTCTACATCATACTTGAGTACGTTATAGCATTCAAGCCTTTCCTCTAGAAACAACGCATATGTACGCACCCATGCAGAATAGTCCCATGCTGAAAACCAACCAAATAACCAGTTAATAAAGAGACATATGTACCTCTAACTAATTGAACATTAGCAGCAATGAATACCATTTGCACTGGAGTCATCCTTAAAATGGGACATGTTAAGCATATGACTTCTGTGCCTTCCATAATTTATGAGTTCTTCACGGAAAGTGGGATCCACCTCCCTCAAAGCACGATGTAACACGATTAATGTTTTTAATGCAACCTATAGAGCAACATATGCTGATCAGGAAAAATTCGAAATATAGATTTGTATACAGGTAAAATGACGAACATACAGGTACTAAGGAAGCATTTAAATTGGTCTCGAAAAGTCACTACAGAATATATGTTACTCTTAACTAAATTCGTATCTAATGACAGAATATGCTAGTTCAAAACAGTTGACCTCATATATGTAAATATAAAAGCTCAAACTGGATAATGTAATGTGAAATCCATCCTCATACAATATATTACCTCCATGCAAACAATGAGGCTCAACTTATACATCGTTCTGCATGCAAGATTTAATGTTCAAACCTACTGTTTCAATGAAATATACCCTTAGTAGCTTAAATCGTTAAGATGCCCAAAATTACAGTTTCCATTGCAAAGTAAATTTACAAATTATTCATATAGCTCTATCCTCTTTTCTGTGTTTGGCAATATAAACCTGAGTTAAGTCTCTTAGTCAAGCTTTAATATGGTGTCAAGATCTAAGTATATTGGACAACAACAGAAAAAAAAAGAAACAAAAATATGATTGGGCACATACCGCCCAATTACGTGTCTTTGCAAGCCGCCTTAAAGAAGAAATACCATATCCATAGGAAGTTAAGTCTCTTAATCAACGCTACAAGGTTATCCATAACTGAGCATGATCCATAGGAAGCTTGAACTCTATACCACTCCAATTTAATCTGGATTCTATGATAATGTGCAAGAAATTTCCAAATGAAAATTTACAACTTCTAAATCAAATTGGGGTTGTAAGCATACCACATTTAAAGAAGAAATACCATATCACTTCCCTTGCATTCCTACCAAATAAAGAAAATAAAAACACATGAACACAAAAACTCGCATACCCCTTACATTACTTACTTTCTTTACCCAAAGAAACAACTTTTCACTTTCTAACACCAAAGAAACTCTCCCGACTGGCTGACCTTCCTACTTTCTTCCAACCAAACAGCCTAGTAAAACTGAAGTTCAAGCGGAAGTAGTTGAGTTGAGATAACATTTTCCAGATCAACTTTGAGAGGTTCACTGCCTTAAAATAAGTGTGCTTGATGCAAGTCATCTGTCCGAGAGGAGTTCCACTTGCATTTGAGATACTGGGCAGCCTTGACCAATCCTGGAGAATTCTTTGTACCATCACCTCTGTAGCTTAATGCCATTGTTTGATCTACTTTCACCCAAATGCCACTTCTCCGGACAAAGCATACTAGCAGAAAGTTTTTTTTCCCCAAACTATGGCATCAGAAATATTGAAAAATAGAGAACTTTCTAAATGGTGCGACAAGTTGCATAAAAGCTTCAAGCCAAATTATGGTTAAGCAACCGTCAGAACGATATGTAGTGATCTTTGTTATCTGCACTGAAGATCTCTTCTTCTTTTGCAAGTGTTCCTAAAGAAATACAAGGATTCGCTCTGTCTTAGGTTGACTTAAATTATACTAATAAGTATATGTTTTATCACATTGGTGACTGATACCGTAAGCTGGTAATAACATAGAGATTTACCTCATGTGTCTGCCTATGAACATTGAGCTCCTTAATTGTTGGGATTCTTTCCCATCAGTCAGCTATGTGGAGAAAATTGCATATCGAGAAGATTGAGACATTTTGTAAGAAGAATTCAGAGATTTGCAGAAGAAAATTGGGGAAGAACAGTGAGATCAGGAAGAAGAATTCTTATAGAATACTTGAGGAAGAAGAAGTTACAGCTATGTGGAGAAAATTGCATATCATCCGTATCCTTTTCTCTTCCTATTACAGTGTATTTATATATGAGTACTTTACTCCTACAACTTTGCTTGATTATCAAGCTAACAAACAATCTGGTGACTGTACAGGTGAGCTGGCTGATTGGAATCAACAATGAGCTGGAGAATCCTAGCTGGCAATCACCTGAGCACATGTTACCTGGCTTATTTAACAGAAATAACTGTCAACTGAGACTGCAGGAAAGGGAAGACAGTCAGGTTGTAGAGCCATAGGCTTTGGCTCGTAACACAAAGAATTGGAGAATTTGCATAGGGACAGGAACTAAAGAATTGAAGAATTTGCACAGGGGAGAGGAACTGCAAGGAACTGTATTGAAAAATCCTGTCCCCTTAAATCTGCTGATCCAAACAAAGAATTTTGAGGATTTGGGTCCACTACAAGAAATAAGTGAAAATCCTGCTCAAAATCCTGTTTACCAAACAGGCTCTAATCAAGGCTTTTTTGTTAAATTTTTTTGCTGAATGGCTTATTTTCAATAGATAAGTTTTCTAAATTGACATACTTTTACAACCTTATGTTTCTACATCTTTGGTAATTAGTCTTTTTCGTTTTTTTTGTCAAATTGAGCGGAAAAAAACCCAAAATGTCGGTATCTGAACATAACAAACCGTATCGGATATAACGATTCAATATCGACCGATACTGGAAACTATGTATTACACAGTTGACCTAAATATGGACTCAGTAGTGAAACCTGAAACCTGGCAAAGAAGTTCAAACTTCAAAGAGGAATTCAGCTTACATAACAAAAGAGATTTAAACTTACAGTTCAAACACATCACTAAGGACATAATAAAAAGATGTCAACTAAAGTCTTCCATATTACAAACAAGAAATATAACCAAGGTTTCACCAGACACTGATAACCTCTCTAAAATCTACCACCACCATCAGTAGTGACCATCCAAAGAGGACTGACGCCCTCCCCTGCTGGGTCGATCATAAGGTCCAGGTCTCTCCCTGTAGCTCCCCCCACCCTCGTACCTTGCCGGACCACCGCCGCCGTACCTGTCACTGCGACTGCCACCACCACCACCTCTCGGTCCGCCACCATCCCTATCGTAGCTTCGTTCCTTCCCATATCCATTGTGCGGATAACGATCAGGAGCCCCACCGTACCTATCACTACCTCCACCTGAACGAGCACTACCATATCGGTCTCGTCCACTGCTGCCATATCTATCCCTGCTGTCCACACGGTCCCGGTCCCCATAACGGTCGCTGTAGCGGTCCTCACGGCCAACCCCTCCATCACCATCGAACCTGGAGCGTGAAGATAGTTTACCGCCACCACCTCCTCCTCCAGAAGGGCAATCTCGAGCCCAGTGCCCAGGATGTCCACACTTGAAGCAATCAGAGCCCCCTGGACCATCCCCGCCGCTACTGCCACGATAACCTCCTCTTCCACTATCTGAGTAGCCACCCCCACCCCCACGACCGCCATCGTAGCCACCATATCCACGATCGTCTGAAGCCACCTTCGGCACGGCCTTGTTCACAGAGATGGTCCGGCCATCCAGCACCTGGTTGTGCATCTCCCGAATGGCATCCTCCATGGCTCGCCGGTCAGAGAAGGTCACGAATCCAAACCCACGAGGTCGTCCCGTTTCTCTCTCTTGCATGATCTACAAGCAACAATTTGGAAAAGTTCTGATATAAGGTTGTGGTATATGCAACAGTAGTCCATAAGTACGCGTGAGGTTATTGTTGGTTTTTTTCAGATTTCACAAAACCAATGCTGCAAAAAGAAGTGGGCAAAATCAAAGCTTTACAAAGTTGAACTATGTTTAAATAAGAAGCTTACATTATCAGGTTGCATGTCATACAACCATAAGTAAACTCATAGATATGAAGAAAGTAAATCAAATAAAACAAAATCAAATCAATAGCAGAAGTTCAGGAAGATGCAATGCACATTATTAGCTGGGAGTCAAAAATATCAAGCAGAATTAACTTATCGAGCCTCTCAGTTTTGAATCATTTGGAGTCATGGAACGAATAATATGGAAAGTCTCCTTTCTTAATATCAATTTTCAAAGCAACTTTAGCAACGCATTTTGACAACTTATAATTATCAGAAAGTTAAATAAACGACGCGATTCTAACTATCAAGACCAAAATATGTGTGTGCATCCCATGGCAGTCTTCCTTGAGACTTGAGAAACAATTCTCCAACCACCATTAAAATTGTAACTGCATAGTGGTGCTCAGTATGTTTCAGACTTGATGAGACTCTTAACAGGCCCCTTTGCTCCTCAATAGCAAATCAATGCTAAACAATCCCAGTGTTTGAGCTCAAGAAAATCCAAAAGATGTTTATCATAAACAAGAAAATTGTTTGCGAAAGAAAAACAAATAAAAGTTTACATACGGCTGCATAAGAATTATAGGAACCAAAATAGTCTTTTATTTAGATTTCTTAGGATTACTGAGAAAAAATTATTCCAATTATGAAATGAGCATCTTGATTCCAGTTTTGAAAGATTTTAACCAAGATTTCCATATGGACGGGCAACAACAACATACATGTTAGGTCAAATAGCTAGCAATGGGTTTGGAGAGGATAAGTTTAGAGAACATAGGATATTTTGAGGGATTGGTTTTCACATAGGATTTTGTTTTGGTGGAAGGTAGAGAGCTAGGTCCTAGATGACCTATGATTTGAACCATGTAGAAGAATTTGACTAACTACATTGGACAATTATTGGATTCATTTCTTAAGGCTCGAGGTAAGGCAATATAAAGGACAAATGAAAGTGGATGCTATTGGATAGTAGTCCAATAGCTAGCAAGACAATAGCTAAGAAGAACATCAAACATTCACAAATTATTCTTCTACAATGATATATGACTACTTGATCACTCAAATCTGTCATCCACATTGGTACAAAACATTGCTAA